>KL263551.1:2744-18610 GCA_000699545.1 Podiceps cristatus
CTGGTCTTCTACTGTCTGCAAAATGTTAATAAGTAAAAATAATTATAAAAAAATCTCATTCACCTTTTCAGGGGAATTCTTTGAAAAGATCCCAGTAATGTGAATTAACATGATATTAAAAGAATGTTGTTCATGAATAGTATAAGTAAATGTTTAACATTCATACACATGGTTTCAGTTTGGAGTTTGATTTTCCTTTCTATTGCTCCTGTGTTAAACTAGGAGGATTTTGCATGAAGCTAGTTAAATCAGAAGGATGAAAACTGAAGTGAGAGGAGAATTAGGTCCTAAATTCATTTATTTTGACTTCTTAAAATTAGCTGTTCATCGAAAGCGATCCCAAAAGAATCTCAAGCAAGTTCTACTTGAAATTAGTTTTTTCAGACTCAAATGAATTCTGACAATTCACTATTGCTTCAGCTCTCCTTCTAGCAACTAAGTGATAGTGACATTTATATTAAGGTCACCTAATGCTTCTCATTAAAATCTCTCATATCTTAGCTATCAGTGGCTTATATTTTTGGCAAAGCTTGCCACTCATGATAAAATATTCTGCCTTTTATTCCTGACTCAAGCTGTTTTTTCTTCCTGCCACTCCAAAAAAAGTTTTGGTAATAGCAAGTTATTCTCTTTTGAGTGTAAAGTACAGAATACATAGGCAAACTCAACATATTTGAATATCTTTTTTTTTTTTCCCATTAGGTTAGGACTTTGGAAACAGATGGTGGATTATGGCAGAACCAAGCAGTGCTCTGTGAGAACATGAAATAGGGTCTTCATTTCTTTTGCATTTTATTTTACTCCAAATTCAAAACAATATAGAACAGCCTCCTGAGCAAAAGAAATACTTAAAGCTAACACAGTGATAAAAACTTTCCTCCAAATAGAGAAGAGACTGTTGATTTACAGTATTACCAAAGTTGAGCTGCAGTCTACGTCTTGAAGATCTGCCTATCCATAATTCTCTATTTTTAATTTGCATTAAATAACTGGGATTTCCAGTTCTAAAGAAATGAGTTTTGTGTATCTGTTTTTATACACAAATTATTTAGAAATGTAAACATTTCCTTCATGTCAACTGACATTCAAGAACACCATAATTAATAATCCATTATCGCAAAATTGTTTAAAGCAGCTGGAACAGTAACATAGAAATAAACAGCTATTTATTTTTCAAATTAGTATGAAGTCATTCTGCTCAGCAGTTCTAATTATATGTGCTATAAGTGCTGTATGCCTATTCTCTCTAAGAAGCATTTCTGAAATGCCACTGAAACTGGTATAGTTTTCTTTCTATTTTGTGTAGAAAATGTTTTGGGTTTTTTTCTTAATTGTAAGGTAAGAAAAAAAGTTGGAACTAGGTCGAGAGAAGACGTTATATCTTTCAGTGTTTTCATTGATTTATATATCTATATATGATGAAAGTAAGCTTATTTCTCTTAATCATCCATTTCTCCATCAACTCTGTATGGTGGACCATCATATTCCATTGATCTTTCACAGTATCATAGAATCATTTACGTTGGAAGAGACCTTTAAAATCGAGTCCAACCATTAACCCACCACTGCCAAGCCCACCACTAAACCATGCTCCTAGGTGACACATCCACACATCTTTTAAATACCTCCAGAGATGGTGACTCAATCACTTCCCTGAGCAGCCTGTTCCAATGCTTGACAACCCTTTTGAGGAAGAAATTTTTCCTAATATCCAATTTATACCTCCCCTGGTGCAACTTTGTCTTTCTTGTAGTGAGGGGCCCAAACCAAACACAGCATTCAAGGTGCAGCCTCGCCAGTGCTGAGCACAGGGGGACAATCCCTTCCCTAGTCCTGCTGGCCACACTATTTCTGATACAAGTCAGGATGCCATTAGCCACCTTGGCCACCTGGGCACACTGCTGGCTCATATTCAGATGGACGTCGACCAACACCCCAGGTCCTTTTCCTTGGTGAGCACTTCTGCCAGTTCCCTCAGTACCATTGGGTACTTCACATGACTTTACATGTCATGCAACCACAGACTGAAAATAAGAGCTTCATCTCATATGAACAAATGGACTCTACTCATTCTGCTGGGATAGGACACATTTAAATACTGTTAACTGATCCCTGCTACACAAAGGCTGGCTATGTTGTCAAGGGAGAGCATTTATGGGAGGACTGAGCACTGGCAATACACTGCTTAATAGCTTGCTGTAATTTCTTCATTAAAGATGTACATGGAACTGGTTATGTACACAGACCAAAGCTTTCACGCTGTGAGGGAAGCGAAAGCTTATAGTGGCAAGGTTACTTGATAATTATTGTTGAGCCACTATTGACTTCTGAGAGTGAGCGAGATGGCGATGCAGGTAATAGTTTGTAATGCCCATCCATGCTCCACCACAGGTATAATTCGAGAATCATGATCTCTGTGTTTGTATGTTCCTTCTCAATTTCACAGAATTACTCAAGGATTAATGTGTGAAAGGTAGTGATGCTGAGACACCGAGGTGATGCAGATACACAAAGCAGGCTATTTGAATTCACTCTCCTGTAACAGACAAAATAAATTGATGAGACATCTGTTTCATACAGGCTGAATGACTGTGAATGTACAGACTACCTCTGTGAATTTCTAAAAGCAGGAAGAATACAGGGATTCCTGGGACATTCAAATCTGGTGGCTCTGATCCTGTCTCTGTACAGCATGCACAGCAAATGGGTACATGAACTGACTTTTTGGAGCCAGTTTATATGATAAAAGAGATCCTCCTTTTCTGTCAGGCTAAAAGTAACATAAAATAATTCCTATGGTGCATCATGCTACTTCATGTAGCTTGGGTGTGTCTGTGCATCATATTCTGCAAAAGCAGCCATCATTAATGAAATAGTACAATAAAACATTGCCATTCATCTCCATGAAAGTATGAATTCCACTTTTTAAGGTGCAGAATAAGAAGAGTTTGCTTATATCAAACCAGGTGAGCAATCACTTATGTTTTAGTTATGACTCCCCAAAACAATAAAAGTCTTAGTAACAAAAGTTGTATTAAAACTGTCTGCTACATGCACATCCGATGCCTTCTCAACAACTGTAGGTGCATATTTCTTTTCAACTATTTCTGATTAAGCTCAGCTTTCCTAAGGCCCTGTAGTGTACCATAGGCGTACAAGCTTCAGAAAAAGTACAAGCTTCACACGGAGGGTGGTGAGGCACTGGAACAGGTTGCCCAGAGAAGCTGTTGATGCCTCATCCCTGGAAGCATTTAAGGCCAGGCTGGATAAGGCTATGGGCAGCCTGATCTAGTGGAGGGTGTCCCTGCCCATGGCAGGACAGTGGGAACTAGATAATCTTTAAGGTCCCTTCCAGCCTGAACCATTCTATGGTTCTATGATTCATAGAAGCTTCAGAGAAAAGTCTCATTCTGATTTCAAAAGACTTATGATTTTGCCAGACTTCCTAAGTCCTAATGCAAAACTTTCTAAGTTAAGTTTGTGCTAGGAAAAAAAAAAAAAAAAAAAAAAAAAAAAAAAATATTTTGGGGGAAACCAGCATGAGGCTTATGAATCAGTTCTCAAATCCTATGCTCCTGCTTTACCCAAAATAGCTCCTTTCAGTACTTATTGTTTCAACAAATGGAAATTATATTTCCTTACTGTTCCTCATATAACATTTTAATTAACCAAACAGTAAGCATTATACAAGCATTTGAGAATTATATATGTATATTTTTCCTTTATTAGCATCTGGTTGTAAAAAGCAAGTGTGTACTGGGAATTATAACCTTACAGTCTTGAACAAATTTGAATGCAGTAGGCTGCTATAAACATGAAATATTAATATGATATATGACTTTTTTTTCTGTGAGAACAGGATTTGTGAAGCTGGAAAGCAAGGAAATAACAGTTCATTTAATCCTTTCTGTCTAGTCCTAGTCTTCTTCAATCAGAAAACTAGGACATACATCTTAGGGTGAAAAGCCTAACATTGAAGTCCTCTACCATTATGATTCCCATTTGGATTTGTTTCCATCTGCAGGTTTATTTTAAATGTGGAGCTAGCAGTCTAAAAACCAATATAAGCCATTTGGAAAGTATGACTTGAAGTCAAGGTATTATATTTTGATTGAAACATTGTCCCTTCATTTTAAGACCTAAAAAAGCCAATGCAATAGTAAAAATGATCAAATGTGGGCTCCAGTCTTCCTTTCTATTCCCAAACAGCCTACTGTTTCTAAATTGGATGATCTGAAAAATACTATTGTATGGAAATGTTGCTTCTTATCTAAATTCCTTTATATTAATTCATCACTTCTACTTTCTGAAACAGGCCAAATTCACAGAATCACTGGATGCTTGAGGTTGGAAGTGACCTCTGGAGGTCATCTTGTCCAACCCTACTGCTACAACATGGCCATCTAGAGCCAGTTGCTCAGGACTAGGCTTTTTAATATCTTAAAGGCAGGAGACTTCCCAACCTCTCTGGTCAACCTGTGCCGATTCTCAGTCACCCTCACAGTGAAAAAGTGGTTCCTGATGTTCAAAGGGAATCTCCTGTGTTTCAGTGTGCACCCAATGCCTCTGGGCCTGTCACTAAGCACCACTGAAAAAATCCTGGCTCCATCCTCTTTGTGTCTTCCCTTCAGGTATTTATATACATTGATGAGATCTCTCCTCAGCCTCCTTTTCTCCAGATGTCTTACATAACAGCACCCAATCTTGATTTAACACAACAAATGATATCTTATCTAAAGCTTCCTACAATATTATTCTTCAAACCTGTTCATCACAATTTCTTATTTGAATCTTCTCATAGTCTCCTTCCCACCTCTGGCTAGTTTTTAATCCCCTTCCCATTCAAAATTGCACTTTGTTTCCCTCCACCCTTCTCCAATATTCTCCCTTTCTGGAGCTCCTCTGCATCACTTCCCTCACATATTCTATTGCCCCAAGTCTTCACATTCAAATTGTCATGAAAATCTTTCTTCTCATTTTTCCTTCTGGCTCTTTTGCCCTGACTTAACCTTTAAGAACAAGCTTTCTGACTCTTGGATATGAGATAATAGGGGAAGACAGCCTCTGCTCTCAGTGGTCTTTGTTGTTGAGAAAAGCAGAATTTAACATGGTTGGTTAGCAGGGTAGGCAGAAAAATATCATACTAATAAAATTTCTCATTGGGGTTTCTGTCTTTCACGAGAAGTTATTAAAAATCTCTGTAGTCAGTGAAAGAGTTAAAGTCTGTCTTGACAGAAGCATCTGCCAAAGATAAATAGTGTAAACAGAACAGCTAGTTTTATGGTAAACAAGCGTGTTTTCCCAAAGAATAATAAAGAATTTGGGTGATATGATCTGGTACTCTATCACATTGCACTCAAATCTAGACAGTGGTCTCATGTGGTGGTCCTTCACACCAAATGCCTTTGTCACAGCAGTGAAATAGAAGGAAAGCTGAATGCTAGAGGATGAGCTGTCTAAGAAATCTTTATAACCTTGGATAACCTCAAATATAAACAAGAAATGCAATGCAGATTGCAAGATATCTGTTCACTCCAAAAATTGTATTCAATTGCTAAAGACAGATAACCATTTCTTTATATATGTTATCAGCTATCACATACAAAATAAAGATTATAGCTGTAAATTGACAAGTCTCTGCCAAACGTGCAAAAAACATTTTTTAAATAATTAAAACTGTCGAATTTAGTCAAATAATATTTCTGACATAAATTACCTCTCTGCCATATTCCACAGCCTAAAGCAAGCAGCAGAAAATGACATGGGAAAGGTCAGCAACAGTTCGTTGTTTTACTGAATATGGGCAAGACTTTGTACTGCTTTCTAATCCTTTTCTTGAACACCTGAAGTATTTCACTTACAGTATCCCTTTGACTTTAGCTGGAATATGGAAAAACAGCATAAATAATCCTAGTCTGAATGATGTAAATTTGTTAAAAGCAATCATCAATTTAAAACAAGGTCTATATGATACATATATATTACAAATCCTTAGTCACTTTAAAAACATTGCCTGGCCAGGTTATTGTTGGTATAGAATACAGAATTCCCATTAAAAGTAACTGGAATTTTAAACATGGATCGATGATGTGGCTCTTGAAATTGCAAATATCTTCAGTAGGATCTCTGAACTTGATCCTTGTCTAAAGGACAATTTACAACCTGAACTGAGAAAAACTCTGTAAACTAGTCTTGAAATTAGGATTATAGTAAATAATCATCACAGTAAATGGGACAGTATGAGTCACTTTTTTTTGTGATAAAAATCTGACAAAATACAGGATTTAGTCATTTTTGCTTCCTCATGTTTCAAAACCAATTTATGCTGACATTTTGTCAAATATTTACTTAGTAATCTGTGGAATTCTAATCCTTTAATCTCACATAGCTTTTCAGATTATAAAGACTATTATCTTTGTGTTTTCTATAGCAACATCATGGGTAGATCTTCCTGGAAACTATGCTAAGGCACATGGAAAATAAGAAGGTGACTGGTGATGACCAACATGGCTTCACTCGGGGCAAATTGCACCTGACAAATTTCGTGGCCTTCTACAATGGGGTGACCATCTTGATGGATAAGGGAAGAGCAACTGACGTCATCTACCTGGACAAGTGAAAAGCACTGGATACTGTCTCATGTGACTTCCTTGTCTCTAAATTGGAGAGACATGGATTTGACAGATGGACCTCTCCGCGGATAAGGAATTGGCTGGATGGTCGCTCTCCAAGGGTGGCAGTCAATGGCTCAATGTCCTAGTGGAGACCGGTGACGACTGATGTTATTCAGGGGTTGGTATTGGGACCAGCACTGTGTAACGTCTTTGTCGGCAATCCCAAGCACAAACACAGGCTGGGCAGAGAATGGATTGAAAGCAGCCCTGAGGAGAAGGACTTGGGGATGTTGGTTGATGAGAAGCTCAGCATGACCCAGCAAGGTGTGCTTGCAGCCCAGAAGGCCAACCGTATCCTGGGCTGCATCAAAAGGAGTGTGACCAGCAGGCCAAGGGAGGTGATTCTCCCTCTCTACTCTGCTCTTGTCAGACCCCACCTGGAGTTCTGCATTCAGCTCTGGGGTCCCCAACAAAAAAAGCACATGGACCTGTTGGAGCGAGTGCAGAGGAGGGCCACAAAGATGATCAGAGGGATGGAACGCCTCTCCTCTGAAGACAGGCTGGGCCAGTTGGGGGTGTTCAGCCTGGAGAAGAGAAGGCCGTGGTCTAGCATCCTTCTAGTACCTAAAGGGGGCCTACAAGAAAGCAGGAGAGGGACTTTTTACAAGGGCATATAATGATAGAAGGGGTAATGGCTTTAAACTGAAAGAGGGTAGATTTAGATCAGAAGAAGAAGTTTTTTCACAATGAGGGTGGTGAGGCACTGGAACAGGTTGTCCAGAGAGGTGGTAGATGCCCCATCCCTGGAAACATTCAAAGTCAGGTTAGATGGGGCTCTGAGCCACCTGATCTAGTTGAAAATGTCCTTTTATTCATTTTTGGACTAGATGACCTTTAAAGTCCCTTCTAACCCAAACTATTCTATGATTTTATGCAACTAAGAAAACCCAAAGCCCAAGAAATTATAGAATGTCATAATCACGAAACCTGATAGCTTTTAAAATCATTCTTAAATGTCATTTACAAGTAAGGTGGTTTTCATCATTTCATGAGGAAGGCATTCATAGAAAATATTGACACAACCCTCTACAATCTTGTACAATTCTATAGCTTCATAAAGAGGTTTAATAATAGAAGTTTTTTATTTTGAGTAAGGGACCCTGCTGAATGATACACTCAGATTGAAGCTCAACAGTGATCTGGCACTCAAGAAAGCAGTAGGTAGATAAGCCAAGAGTAGCATGGACAGCAATATAAGCTGTGCTGCGGCTCCCACACTCAATGGTAAATAAGTTGCAGTGCAATACTGCCTTAAGGAAAAAACAGCCATTTTTCCTAGTTGAACCATCTGAGAGGCAGAATAATGCTAATGATGAGTTAAAAGCAGAATCAGTGCATGAACTTTGTTTGAATAACAATAGAAATTCACATGATTCATTTTCCAATAAGAAGGATGTGTAGCAGGTAGATAGCATAAGTATGGCATTCATGCAAAAAATCCATCCAGGATGCAAATGTCCCACAGGAAACCTAGGCGAGGTCAATAATGATGAGAAAAATTCTCAGTTTTACACTAAGATTTTAGTTGCCATAGGTAAGTAGGGCCTTTGGAGTGTCAATATTGTGGTCTAAAACACTTCAAGGTGTACTAAGAGTGACATGGTATCTGGTATCACCGTTATGATGCGAAAATATACAAGTCTGCCTTGCACCATGTCATGATCTACCATCTAATAAAAAACTTCATGTTTTAGAAAAAAAATCCTAAAAGTATCCCAGTAATACTATCTGTCTGTTTACTGCTCAAGATGATATTTATAGGGGCAACATTATACAAACACTTAAGAATTCACTGTGAAGCTGTAAGGCAAGCAAAGAATTAAGTTTTTTTCTGAGGCTGAGACACATTGAGATCTCAAGTGTGAAAATAAATCGTTCCCAAAACTGCTGCACAGACTGAGAAAACTAAAAGAGCCCCAAAACACCAAGCTTAAAATTTCAGCCCAAACTTTGAAGTACAGAGCAAAGTAGTCTATAACCACTGGTACCATTTTATCTTCAGTATGTTTTTACAGTTATTGTCACAAATTTAAATTTGTGTTAGGAGGTATTTGGTAGTTTTTCACATCCTTTATAGCTTCCACCTCACAGCAGATGCACTGACAAGATACCTCTGCTTAAAACAAGAGACTGAAAGATGACTAAAGAAATATGTACATGCAAGCAATAGTAGCTTTGTCACTGAAATATGACTAACACAACAAAATGATCCAGCATGCCAGGCTGGGACACTTGTCTTCCTCAACAAGGTGTCTGTGCAATGGGAACAACACCAACAAATTTTCCTGCAATTGCAGATGTGTCTTCTGATCTTGAGTGTATATAGGTTGAAACAATCAAAAGGTTGTTTAATATTAATGCATCAGCAAATGTCAGGCCCATATTTGGCAACTGTTCTAGTGGCCAGGCATATTGTCTCATCTCAGCTTTGTTAGTGTAAGATAATCACAGTATGCCAGAGCAACCTCATGCCATGAATACCTCATGCCGTCAGCTTTCCTTTAATGACATCAAGGTGTATAAAATTACAATTTTCATCCGTGTTCATATGTCTCATTACTGTTTGTATTTTCAGAGAAGCTTAAGCTTCAAGATATTTTTGAGAGTGTGGCTATGAATCACAGGGAGCTGATCTCCTCAGAACATGGTATTCCAAACAAGATTGTATTCATAACCAGCCACATCCTTACCATTTTAAAAAGTTTCTGTTTACTGTGCTTGCATTTTACTGTTGTTTTGTCTCTGTCACTTCAAGACATTACTCTCCAGATAGCTTCAGGTTCATAGAGATAATAAGAAAGACATTTAAAGAGAACAAGTACAGGTTGGTTCTGATTTATAACGCTGCAGTTCTTATAAATGATGTCTGCCCAGCTGATTTGCTTGCTAGAAGGCATCTCCATACTTTGGTTCAGGGAAGCCCCTTAGAGGTAATACAGTACATCTTTGAAAGCTTCACTCTTCAGGAAAAGATGACTGAATATTTGGAACAGTGAAAGAGAAATGGTGACAGACATTCTGAGACAAAGATATCTTCTGAGCTCCAAGTATGGCTCACCAACATACCTTCTCATGCCTAGTTACGAGGAGTGTCTTCCTTCCCCAAGATAATATGTTCAGCATGAATTCAATAGAGTTGAATGGCTATGCAGCCAGAGCCTTCTGGCCCTGCCTTTGCACTGCCTGCTCCACTTCATTCAGTCAGAGGCTGTCATTAGGTGAAAACACTCCCAGCACTGACTTCTAAATCCATTTGTGTCTTGCTCTTATTTTTTCCTTCTAAATTTCAATTCAGTTCTTCAAAACTAGAATATATGTATTACTACAATCAAGAGTAAAAGCTTCCAATTCAGGCATATAAGGATTTTGTATTGTCCTGTTACAAAAAATGTTTCATCAAACTGGAATTGTGAAATTTAAAGACACGTTTCCTCTCTTATGAGGACAGGGTGAGGGACCTGGGACTGTTTAGCCTGGAGAAAAGAAGACTGAGAGGGGATCTCATCCGTGCTTATAAACATCTCAAGGGTGGGTGTCAAGAGGATGCGACCAAACTCCTTTCAGTGGTGTCCCATGACAGGACAAGGGGCAACAGGCACAAGCTGGAACACAGGAAGTTCCATATAAACATGAGAAAAAACTCCTTTGCTGTGCAGGTGACCAAGCCCTGGCACAGGCTGCCCAGAGAGGTGTGGGGTCTCCTGCTCTGGAGATATTCAAACCTCACCTGGATGTGTTCCCATGCAACATGCTTTAGGGGATCCTGCTCTAGCAGGGGTTGGACTAGGTGATCTCCAGAGGTCCCTGCCAACCCCTGCCATTCTGTGATTCTGTGAGCTGCAGAGCAGTTACAGAGTGACCAGAGCTGCAGAAGGATATTTTATATAAGCACTAAAAATGTTACTTCCACCTCTGCATCTGTTCAGTTCTTTCACTTCTAATTTTTGGGACTCATGCCAAGACTAGCCAAGCAGCTAATATCTCCAGCATCGAGAATCGGACAGTTTAGTACCTAAATCAATATTTAAAAAGTGAAGGGGAAAGAGAAAGTTACCTTTGGATAATCAGAAAACACAATATCATGAACAGCTGGACAAAATAGAAATGGCTTATTACTAACTGTTATGCTTTAGCATGTAAAATAGTTCCTACACAAAACCATATTCAGTGGCACAGGCAGGATTCCAGTTGCAAATACATCTATAAATCAACTAAATCCCACGAATTGCTAGAATGTAAATGGGGAAGCTGACATGAATTACTGTCTAACAGGGATATTGAATCCTTAAATGAACTGTACACTCATATTTTTAATGGCAGAAAGCTGAAGCTAGGCATAATAAAAATAATTGAAATGAGGTTTGGAATACATTAATCTAAATGAGAAGTGCTTTAAAGAACAAGTGAAGCAGAAAAACAGCCAGAATATACACAGCATTTACTTGTAGATATCATTTGCTTCTGATATTACCAGTTACCATTAGTAAAATGTGAAAAAGTAGAAGAAAAAAACCTTATAAGATATTTTATATTACATGGAAATTAAGGAAAAAAGCGTGGGAATACCGCCTCGTGTCACTGACCGATGATAACTGCATTCTGTCATAGGCCAAGTCATTCCTTAGAGAAATTGGTGAGGGGAAGAAAGAAAAGGACCAAATGTCAAAAGGGCACTGGCAAACCACTAGTTTTTCTGGCTTGTAACTACAAGGTAGCTAGGTACAAGAGATTACAAACTAAATACAAAATATCAGTCTGATTCCTTCCTGATACAGGAAGGAATATTGAGGACTTTCTTAGTTAACAGAGACCCTTCCCAGGCCACTACTGTCTGCAGCAGTAATACCATTTATGACCACATAGGAAACAGAGAACTGATGATACCATTCAAGATCAGAAAGATCATCTAATGAGCCAAGAACCATTGCTGAACATCGCCAGGGTGGCTGGATTTCAGGTTAGTCTTAAATACCTATATTCAAAACCATGTCTTTTTAGACATCCAGACATCCTTTAGATCCAGCCCTACTTGTTTTCTGTGGTCTGAGTCAGTATTTTATTTTCAAAGCTGTGCAGTTCTTTGAAGGGTCAGTAAAGAAGCTGTTGGGAAGCCATATTATATAGCAAAAGACCCCACTACGTAGTTACTCTGCATGCTCAGAAGAGTCCTCTGTGTGTATATGTATACATGTTTCACTTTCTTAAATTTGCCCTGCCCTGAAGATACTGTCAAGAGCAAGATTTCCCTTCTGAATTCATACATTTCATCTTTCATTTTGGTTCTAAAAATAGCTTAACCCTCAGCTGCTCTTAGTCTCTGATCTTAGAATAGCTGGTAGCTACATTATGAGAAAATCAGTGTGTCAATATGTGTATTTCTTAGGAGCATTCAAGCCAGACACATGATTTCTAATTTAAGGCCAGCATACTCTTAAAATAGAAACCTCCTCAAGCTCTGACAGATCTGAATAAGAGAATTGTTCAATTCACTTATTTCTAGGCTGACCTGAGTAAATCAGCTATTTTAAGAATGGCAAGGAGGAAACAAAAAATGTAAAAAACTTCTAAATCCCCCTGTGATTGATTCTACAGCACTGTATTTCAGGTTTCTACAACTTAAAATCAGAGCTTTATTGAATGTGCTTCAAACTTTCAATGATTTGTAATGTTTACAAACAAATATCTATCTGCATGCAATGATATGATGAACAGGGAAGTTAGCCTGAGGGTCCAAACTATGAGGGAAGCTTAGAAATGAGAACAGAAGTCAGGACATCTGTTGTCATCCTGATCATGTGGGAGAAAAAGCGGGAACTGAAGGGAAATGAAGTCAGAGAAACCAAAGGGGTTAGGAACTAAAACCACTAGTCTGAAGATTAATCAGATGGGAAACAAGTGGGGTAGCTGCTGCTTCTAGAAGCAAACAAAGTGAGGCTGGTGCTCTCTATATATTATAGAAGTGACATAGAAAATAAAAACAACAAATCAATTTATATATATATTACTAGAACACATCTGTGTATTATTTTAGAAGCAGTGGTGTCAAACTAGTATAGCAACAAAGCATAAGATTTAAAGTTTAAAGGGAGATGTAATCTCTCCTACTGAACCAAATAGAAAAAGAGTAGATGAAGGATTTGACACACAGGGGGCTTTTGTAAAAGGTCTGCAAGTCAAAAAGCTATCTGCTTTTCCCTGCTATATCAGCTGCTTTAATAAAAGATGCTCCCTTTCCCTATAGACTTTATCTTTGTAGTACTCTTGTCTGAACATCCTTGAATACGTATGTTTGAGAGTTTTCTTGTAAAACCATCAGTCCTTCACAACACATCTTAAACAACAGTACATCAATGTGTGTGTTATAAAGAACATATCCAAAGACTTTATTTTTTAAAGTAGACATAACTGAGTGACAGATACTCAAAAAAACCTTTTGTTTTGTTTTGTTTTGTTTTGTTTTTTGTTCCAGGCCTAAATGCGATTTGTAGTCTATAACTTCATTCCTGATGTACTTGGCATATGTTTTTAAAAATCAAGGAATTTTGGAGGTTTTCAGAGAGTACACATCAAAGTACAGCTCTTAGGCTCAAAGTTTTACCACTGGTTGTGTATGTTATCAGTTGATATCCCAAACTATAACAAGTTCTGAAGCACTGCTGGGCAGAGGGAAGGGAAGTCGTTTATTGATCATAAATGACTTAGCTTAATAACCAAGTTTTCCAGTTTATATTTATATGTGTGCATCTGACCAACAGTTTTAAAGCAGAGAACCATCTAGTTTCCTCCAAGTATTGCCTTAGTCAGCATCTGCCTGTATTTCTCAATTATCAGTTGAATTATGCTGTAGAAGTTAAAAAAAAAAAAAAAAAAAAAGTATTATTTTTAGTTTTTAGGCTGTATTTCTCACCAGCTGAACTAGAGATCTCTGTATATATTGAAACATTTAGTTGAAAGATATGCTGAAGTATTCTGAATTGCTATGGCGAATCTAGTGTTTTGCAAAGGAACTGAAACCCAGAAATGCCAGTAGAAACCTTTTGGTACTTCCACTCTGGCAATTACTGCCATAAGCAAAGACAGATACATTTGTTTCTGCCTTCAGCTGCTGCTTGGAAATCTGTTTCTGTTTTTACTCACGTATTTATAGATCTTTAGCTAAGCAGTTACTCTGAGTTTCCATAGCGATAACTGAAATATGTATTAACAGCAAAGCTCAAAACATATTTACTATTGGCAATGCTTCATAAATAACTTTTTTCAGGAGCAGCTTCTCAAAACATATTTGCTCAGTTCAGTTCCCCACTTGATTTGTGATAGATACTTTTGATATAGCTATATTTATCTAGAAGAGACATTCTTCTCTCTGCAAGATTCAGCATGTAGATATTACTTCTCTTTTTTATCTATTCCATCAAATGATCTGAACAGATGAAGCTTCTGAATTCAGAATGAAATAAAACCAGGCTTTTAAATTGACCTTATTTTCAATTAAATGAAGCACCATTAATAAAGTATATGGAATAAAATAATGCAGACAGCTTATCTGTATTCATAATCAGGAATTTTTGAAAAAGGAACCTGTTTCTCTGGTTACCATCAGATTAGAAAAGAATCACAATTCATAAAATCTTGCTATTTAATCAGAAAAGCTGAACTGCAGCTCATCAAGCATATCCAAAAAAATATTTTTTGGAAAAAAAAAAAATCTAGCATAGAATCTTTCCAAACATTTTGTTTGTTTCCCAGTACACTTATCTGAAGATTTCTGGGATGCTTTAATGCTCTGGAAAAGAGAGACAATATTTTTTTTTTTTTTACTTTACACCAAAATGAAGGGTCGGGGTTTGGGTTGTTAGGGTTGGTTTGTTTGTTTGATTGATTTTAAATAAATGTTTGAAAGTCAAATACACTGAGAGACAGAGAGAAATATTTTCAGGAAATATCTGAAGGTGTGACTAAACAAATTTCCTTTTCATTTCTGGTAGCTGTTTCTATGAAGGCATCTGAATTAGAGAATATTGGATGAAAATCTTTCACTATTTGTTTCAAACATACTCAGGGCTGGATTCTGTTCCGTACTAAAGAGAGTTGTCATGCATAGAAATACAAGGTGACAAATAATGACTGAAACAAGCCTAGAAAGGGACTTGAGTCTGAATTAATGGAAGTGCCTATGTGTCCCCTATTTTACCCTGTTTGCAAGCAGAAATGTTCTTCAGTCTCTAATTTGCCTGCTGGGTCTGCTGTTCACCTAAAGAAGGAAGCACTTACATTTGACAAATTGCTTTCTTTATTCAGGTGTTTTGGAAATCTGACACAGTATAAAGTAGTCTCACTTTAAGTGCAGATGTCTGTTGTGTGCCATAATCCTGTCCTCCCTTCCTATCCTCTACAGTCATCCACCATATGCTCACATGGCAACAACTACAAGCACAAAACATCACTCTCCAATTGGTTTCTCGTCAGACCCATATCTCGAGGTTCCAACAGCTGAAAATCTTTTTCCCTTATCCTTAAATAACATTTTGTATTAGCTTAGCCTTTCAGGCCTCTTAGTAGTTCAAATGTTTGGGTTCTAAAGAGTGTTTTTTCTCTCCAGTTCTGCAGAATAGTGGAGACCCCTGTGCAAGGAGGGTGCCCACTGCAGTTATGTCTTGTGCAGCTCTAGTCTTCAATTGTCCCAACTAGGACTAAGGGAGAAAATTTATGATTCCCTCTTTTGTTCCCTGCCATCACACTAGCTGTCAGGGCCCTGAAGCTCAGAATCTTTGACTCAAGAGCTGCATTTAAGCTCAGGCCCTTACCTTTGATCCTTGGCTATGCTATGCTGTAGGTATGCCTCTGCCCAGCCATGTACCTTGCTGACCCTGATCCAGTGTGAACAGGATGAAGCCAAGCCCCAGGCTCTGTAAAGTGCTCTCACAGTTTAGACATAGCCAGAAGAAGCTGAGTAACCCTGTTGCTAGTAGTTTCTTGTGTCTGTATGAGGCAGTGACTCCTATATCCCACTTCTAGGTCAGTGTGGGGTAACTGCTGCTCCAGAGATTGCAGGAGCTGCCCCCAGCCCTGCTGAGCCAGTCATGTCCCGTGCCTGGCGTGTGCCCTGGCAATCAGTGACCTGCCTCAAGCATGCAAAAGCAAGCACACTGCACCCTCACAGTGCACACCCGCCCACACCTATGAGATGTGTAC
>KL263552.1:7267-19508 GCA_000699545.1 Podiceps cristatus
AACTCCAGGCCTGGATCTACACAAGGTTGCCCAGGGCCCCGTCCAACCTGGCCTTGAACACCTCCAGGCGTGGGGCATCCACCCCCTCTCTGGGCAGCCTGTTCCAGCACCTCACCACTCTCTCCATAAAAAACTTCCCCCTAATATCTAATTTAAACCTTCCCTCCTTCAGCTTTAGTCCATTCCCCCTTGTCCTGCCATTTTCTACCCTTTTAAAAAGTTGGTTCCCCTCCTGTTTGTACGCTCCCTTCAGGGACTGGAAGGCTGCAATGAGGTCCCCCCGCAGCCTTCTCTTCTCTAGGCTGAACAAGCCCAGCTCCCTCAGCCTCTCCATAGGGGACTGTCCTCTGGTTTCAGCTCATTTCTTTTGTCCCTTTTTGACAAATATGTGACAGTCACCAAAAAAGCCCAAACGCTAACAACAACAAAAGAACCCAAGACAAATTTCTAATCAGTGTTGGACAACCACTTTATATTTTTGCATTGCCCTTTTTACCAGCATTCATGCTAATGATGCACACAGAAGGAAGTAAATGAAGTAGAAAATCATTATATAAGTATGTGTAGCTTCATAAAATGAGCAATGACAGAGCTGTTAGAAACCAAGATAAATAAAACATTCAGCAATAACCTCAGTAGAAAGCTGTCTTTTCTATATTAAACCCACCTCAGCTTCTCTGTACTGCCTTAAGACAAAGATTCTAGACACTAGCTATATAACAAACTACTTTTATTTCTGCCCATCAGATAGAGAGAAATCGAGTTAGTCACATGAGTGCAAGCCTGCCTTCACACAATTCATGCATAGGATTGCAAAATCAACCGCAACACCCAAATACCGTTAAAGCTTACACGAGATTCAAAAGATGTTTTTCTAGCAAGCGTACCTCCTCAGTAAGTTTAACACACACAATTATCTCTCCCCCTGCAAAATATAAATCCTCAAATTATTACCAATCCTAAAATAGGACCAAATTGGAGAGTTACCTGAGTATCAGTTTTGGGTCCTCCTCTAGCGGATAGCTCTCACAGAAAGGTTTAATATAACTACTACTGCCTTTGACCAAATGGATTGCATCCTGGAAATGAACCAATTGGAGGTTCTGTGTGTTCAGGTTCTTGCAAACAGATTTACCATACCATACCATACATAGCTATCATACTTTACTGTTGTTGCTGTATATTCTCACTGTTGGACAGAAACAGGAAAACTATGTCTACATAATTATGTAAACTGGAAGAAAAGTATCTCACTGGTACTTTTAGCTTTTCAAGCACACTACCTTCCATTTCTAGTTAGAAAGGTACAGATTATTCTTGAACCATTTCTGAGACCAACACTATAGTAAAAGAACCCGTGTATATCAAATACAGTAAAACCCAGAAGCTTGAGGAGGACAGGACAGGATCAAAGAATTACAAAGCATCCTGCTTTTTACATGGTCAAGCCCTTTATTGTTTGACCAAATCTATATAAGCAAATATTTATTTTCCTCTTGAATATCCAGAAAAAGAAAAATCTTAAAAGAAAACAGGCTGATGCTGTCATAGGTCTATCACTGTCTTCTTTGTACATATATTTTATTAGTGTCTATAATCTAAGACTCCTCAAGATACCACAGTTTAACATGCTACTGCATTCCAGCTCCTCAGCAATAACTGATTTCATGTTTGGTATAGGTATGAAATACAACGTGCAGTCTTAACATCTTTATCAGTGATCTGGACGAGGGGATCGAGTGCATCCTCAGTGAGTTTGCAGTTTACACCAAGCTGGGACAGAAGTGTTGATCTGCTTGCAGGTAGGAAGGTGCTACCGAGGGATCTGGACAGCCTGGATTGATGGGCCGAGGCCAAGTATATGAAGTTCAACAAGGCCAAGTCCTGCTCTTAGGTCACAACAACCCCAGGCAGCGCTACAGGCTTGGGGAGGAGCGGCTGGGAAGCTGCCAGGCAGAAAAGGACCTGGGGGGATGGTCAACAGCAGCTGAGCATGAGCCAGCAGTGTGCCCAGGTGGCCAAGAAGGCCAACAGCATCCCGGCTTGTATCAGAAATAGTGTTGCCAGGAGGAGTAGGGAAGTGATCATCCCCCTGTATTCAGCACTGGTGAGGCTGCACCTTAAATACTGTGTCCCTCAGTACAAGGAAGACATTGAGGCGTGTGGCAGATAAGGGCCAGAGCTCTTCAGGGCAGCAGCCGATGGCTCTTTCGTGCCTCTGCCATGCCAGTTATCATGTGCACACCTCGGGTCAGGTGTCGACCACCTCCTTCATCCCCGGGACCCCAAGATCCTGGCCACTAACTCCTCCCAGTGATGGAAATGAGAAAGGCAGGACCCCTTGGTCAGTTGGCGGGGCCCTTAGCCAATGGCGTGCCTCGGCTGAAACTTCTGGACCTTTGACGATACTGGGACCCCTGAGTGGGCAGGTGGGGCCGTCAGCCAATGGCATGTCTTGGTTGAGAGAAACTTCTGGACCACTGACCATAAATGATACCAGTTCAGATCTGACCAGGCTATATGTAAAAGGAGCCCACCCCAGAAACTGTGTTTGAGTGATTTTCCTTGGAGCAGCAGGTCTGTGATCAGATACTCTCCCCTTGGGTTGAGATGTTGCCCAAAGGAAGTTTCCCTGGGACTGAGTGCCCTCGCCATCTTTTGGTGAGTGACTATTTTCTTCTGCATATATATCCTTGGCTGAACCCTCGTCCCCTTTGGGTGAGCAACCTTGTTTTCTGGGTACCCTTGAGTGAAAGTTTTTCCCCTTTGTGAGTGATTGTGTGCACACTTTGTATCATTATTCTTATGTTTTGTTGTATAGTAATAACATCCCCAACTCATATATTAAACCTCTAATTTGTTAAATGTTCTCAGAGTGCCATTTTGGTTACTCTGTTGCTTCCTTGGTTTTGATTGTTTGCTTTCAGTGGTTAATTAAAGTTTGTTTGAGTTTATTCTCTGTGTGGAGTCATTTTCTGTACCTCCATGACAAGGTGCTGGAGCATGTCCAATTAAGGGCAACGAAGCTGAGGAAGGGACTAGAGCACAAGTCCCTCACCAAGCAGGTGAGGGAACTGGGGTGGTTCAGCCTGGAGAAAAGAAGGCTGAGGGGAGACCTTCTCGCCCTCTAAAACTACCTGAAAGGAGGCTGTAGCGAGGAGGGTGTGGGTCTCTTCTCCCATGTAACAGGCAATAGGACAAGAGGAAATGGCCTCAAGTTGCACCAGAGGAAGTTTAGAATGAATATTAGGGAATATTTCTTTACCAAAAAGGTTATCAGGCCCTGGAACAGGCTGCCCAGGGAAGTGGTGGAGTCACCATCCCTGGAGGGATTTAAAAGATGTGCAGATGCAGAGCTTAGGGACATAGTTTAGTGATGGACTTGGCAGTATCAGGGAAGTGGTTGCACTCAATGATCTTAAACGTCGTTTCCAACCTAAATGATTCTATGATTTTCTCCTCTGAAGTTTATACTACCAAAGCTCCATCTTCCGCTTACTGCAAATTACTCCCATAACTGCACAAACATCTTAAAAACACAGAAAAATCTCATTGCTACCAGAAGGGGCAGTCCTACACATCTCTACTGTACAGTTGCTTATACGCATCCTGGCAACTTATTTTTTTATTTGACACTTTGATGAACTTTGCCTTGCAGTTGCCTAAACACTTCTGCTGGCAAAAGGTAAAAATTAAGCATGTGATAAATCTAAGTCTCTAAAGATAATGCGAGGGGAAGATTGCCACTTGTAGCAACAGCTATGACTTGGAGTGAGCGTTAACTTTAACATTCAGTTAAGATCATGACTATACTTTTAAAACAAAATCTGATTGTCCTCACTTACCAGCTTTGCTTCACCTGACCAACTGGTCCTGGAGCACACAAACTGCACGCCTTTCAGATGAAAGTAAAGCAGAACATGTGCTTCAGAATCACACTCAGTGTGCACCACCTGCTAATGCCACCAGACCGGACTAGGGTAAGGTCAAAATACGCTCCTTTCAATGTACCCTGGATGGGCTGCAGGTCCTCAGCACCTACTGCTGGCCTCTACAAATTCCCTTCTGTAGGGAGCACTATTTGCCAGTGTGGAAGTAGCCTTACAGCATCTGGGAAATGAGAGAGTCCTCACTGACTTAGCTGTGGCCACTCAATGCTAAACCATAGTCATGTGAGTATGCATCTGAGCTCCCGCTCACTCATGCACACTTGCAAGCATGGTCCTCGTGTGACGCTTTTGAACACAGCCACTTTCACTGAATTCATAGCTGGTACAGACTGCAACGCCACATGGGCCTGTAGTATTTAATGCACTGATAGGTTCCTGGATTGGCTAATGAGGGCGACAACAAAATGTAACACTTATGGAATTAAATGCTTATTATGACATTAAAATTAATTCAATAAGACTTTAATAATACACTAAGAATGGAAATATCCAGGAAGAAAACAACATGTTCAAGAATCATCTTCAAAAAATGACAGCTGCTTAAACCTCTTGTGAAACTTTCCATTCATCCAATCTTCCAGTAAGAAACATAAACCTATAAAAAGAGAATAAATTAAGTTTGAAAACACTCCTCTAAAGACTCCTGCTGCTTCTAGTAAAGACTTAGACTCTTAACTATCATTTATCCAGTACTGGATTGTTTCAGGAAAGCTTTTTTTTTTTTTTGCTTTTTTTTTTTTTTTGCTAGATGCGTGTGAAAACGTTGCTCTTTTCAGTGTGCGAAGCAAAGACTGTTTGTATGTACATTTTGGCAATTTAAATCTTACAATGCTTATCTGTGATGTAATTATGGTGAGAGAAATAAAATAGTGTAATTGACTTTTATAATATTCTAAATATGGTTAATCTTCAACGCTCGATTTCTGATAGAAAGGACAAGGTTTTTGCAGAAGTCTCCAAAACGTTAAATCCAATGAATGAACTGCCACACCTTCAAAGGATAGTTCTGCCTTTTTATGATGTAAAGGCATGTTTTAAAGAACAGATTGTATACAAAGTGTATCATGATTATTATATATGTCATCCACAATGAACAGTGTGGACTCACCAGCATGTAGGAGTACAAAATTTATGGTATACACTATCTACTTGCAAGCTAAAATACAGGAATATGGATTGCCATTTTAATGAATCCTATAAACTTCAGTGTTGAAATACAGGCTGCAAGTTTGAAAGTGAAACAGAGCTGGTTTTAAACTCTCATAGAAAGCCAACTGACAATAGCTGGGCAAGAGCGCTACAAGCAGATTAAAAGGAAACTCCTGAATGTACCCTATAAGGAAGAAAATACTTCTGTTTCCAAACTGATAAATGTATGATCTGCCTTAAACTTTCATGGAAAATATCTTTTCTCCAATTCAGTCATTACAGACTCTGTTTCATGCACTCAAGGCCAAATTAGATTTGGCCTCCTCTAAAATGGTTAGTCTTAAAAAGGGAACAGAATTGATAAGGGAGAGAAACAACTTTGGAAGTTTCGATGATAAGATTATGGTGTTACAAAAACAGAATGCAAGTATGAAAACCTTAAAAAGTTTTGATTAAAAACACTGGCAAAATTTCCTCTGACAGTGTGCGGCAACAAGGCTTCATTGATTAAATAGAGCTATTCTGACACACAGCTGGGGAATTGGCCTTATAGTCTTACAGGGAGGAAGTCTACAGCAATTGGAGATTCAGTGAAATGCTCTAGTAGCAGACATCTTTGGGGAGGAAAAAGGTGTATTGAGTTTTCTGCATTTTTATTGGATTTTCTAGATAATAGCAAACATCCTTTGAAGTGAGACTTTTTCTATTATTTGATTCAATCCTTATTAAATTTTCTGGTAATGTAGTCCTACCTTTTAAAAACGCTATTTAAAAGATTCAGATAAATCTGAAATGTAAATTATCTTTAGGTATTAAGATTAAATGGCTAGAAATTAGAAGAAGTTCTAGGTAGACATAGACTGCTTGTACACTGTTAACTACACTGTCCACCTCCCTAGGATTTTTCACACATATGCTCAAGCACACGCTCCTGGCTCGTGTTACATGCTTATCAGTCACACCTGAATTATGTGAATGCTATTGCAAACACTTCAAAAAAATCTTAGTAACAAAACCCAAGAGAAATCATTATGTGATGAGGGATTCTACTGAATATGGCATAGCTACCAGTTTCCCACTGTATTTCATATTTTTAGGAGGAAGCTAATCAAAATCAGAAGGTATCTGTGTTTTACTGTTTGTATGGTTTTGTTAATTAAAAATAAAAGAAAATCTGTCAGTCATGCATATCATAGTTTAACAAAGAGCAAGTACCCAAGTCTTTTCAATCACATAAATCTTAATAAATCAGAGGTCCACCACACTTGTGGCTTCTGATGAAAGTACTGCTTGTTTTCATTTAATGCCCACTATCACATTAGCATTAAACTGCTTTGAAGCTTGTACTGCATTTAGCCATTCCTTTTTACAGAAGACACTAGCATTACTTAAGATGGAGGCTTTTATTCTCAGTCCTCAAATGGCTCTAAATTGTCCTCGTTCAATTTATTCCAGGTATGTTATATTTTTTTCTTTCAGCTATTTAAAGTGTAAATGTTTCATGAATAAATTAAAATGGTGAATAATAGAAGAGTGCACTATACGGAAATATGTTTAACGTATACATTATTCAATATCTTAAAAGTTCAGTTTGTAAATGCAATTCCATACATTTTTGTATCTTTTCAAAAGCTTCCAGAATTTTTTATATTTTCCACTAGAAAATAAATAATGCTTACTATTTCAATCTTACCTCTAATCTGATAATAATAAAAAAAAAAATCAAACACACCACTTTTTACTGACTACAGTAAACAAACTTGAATTATTTATTCTTCATGAGTTAACATTCCCTCTGTGCCACAGAGAACAACTAAAAAACGTAATATTTGTTTGGTTGGTTTTTAATTTGGAAGAAAGTATAATGATAAATAGCAAATAAAGACTTGAATGCATTAAAGAGCCTTTGACAGGACCTCAGTCAGGTAGTGGGGGGGCGGTGTTGTTTATCTTTTAGTCTGACATTATCTTTATTTCTTGTAAGAAGATTCTGTTATCTGGTTAATACAGTATCTCTAGAGTAGGGGGATCTAGAATCAGGTATTACCTCTAGATCCAGTTGCACAATTCAATTGCACCTTAACTTGGTGTCAGGGCAAAACTCGGGCATCCATGAAAACCTGTCTTCATTCCCACCTCCGATGTTGGTTTCCATAGAAAGGAAACCCACGTACATGAGCTGGACAGAAGCTGCAGTATGCTTCAGCAGAAAGACTAGACGCAGCCATAAAAGTCACTTGGCTGATGAGATGGGTGTTTTCCCTATGGTTTTAAGAGGTTTTGCTGAATAGAGAAAGTAAGAAAGATCAAGAACATTGTAAGAATGCAGTCTCCTCATTCCTTCCAAATTCTTTACCCCAAACTCACATGCAAAATCAAGAAACTGCTAGAGCATGTTTCACAAGGGCAAAGAGAAGAACAAGAAATGTGTGCAGGAGCTATGGACTTCAGAGGTAGAGGAAGTTTTCTTAAGAAATAAAGACATCTGCTAAGACATTCTAGTGAAGAAGGGGGAAGACATTTGCAGTTCTTTTGTTCAGCTATTAAAACCTGCAAGATTCAGCAACTCACTTGAGGCACGTTTATCAGTAGGTACAGAGGGAAAAATACAGAACTTGAGTCATTGCATTTCAGCTTCATAGTCTTACATGAACTGTGCCTAGTTCTTAAACAGAAGCAACAGCAGTTACGAAAATCCCCACTCCCCTTTTCTAAAGAACATCCTCGGGTACATACATACACTTACACAAACACATGTACATCACACTTGCCACACACAAAGGAAATACTTCGAATGCCAACAGATCACCAATTTTCACCTATTTTCTTTTCCTTTCTTTTCCTTTTTTGATTTCCTGATTTTAGAGTTGTATTTGTCACTAACAACAATGAAATATTGTAGTATGAAACTGTACTTGATACAAATGTAGATCTCGGTTGTAGAAATAAAACTGCTTACAAGAAGCAGTGAACCATAGCCACAAACTGTAGCTATTTATAAATACCTGTATAAAGTTTCAAGTCACTTACAGCTGTTAAGCATGTGATCCAAAAGCAAAAAGGTGCTTTCCAAACTCAGCTATACCTCTGGCTTGAACTATCTCAATATTAAACATGTGTAAGCCTCACCTTATTTAATTGTACACAAAGATTCACAGAAATATTGAAAAACAAAGAAATGATGGGCCTGCTTAAGACTAGTTTGCTTTAACTGTCAGGCCTGCAATAACATAAATTATACTCTGTTGCTTAATATAAGCCTTGCTTTCTTACTATGCAGGAAGCCAATGAACACTAAGTAATCATCAATATTACCACATGAAATAAATTCCAATTTAAAATTTAGATCGTGGTATTTGTGACTCCCTTCTTATCTTCACAGCAGTTTCAAAATGCCTAGTGATTCAAAATACCATTCTGAACTTCTGTTTCCATTTAGTAAAACCTAGCTGTTTAACACAGATCCCATTGTTTTAATTTATACAAAGGATCAGGGCAACTTCATTTTTTTACTGATAGCCAGAAATGACTGGACCTCCCAGGAGGACATTCCTATATCACAAGCTATTGCTGCTGTTTGCATTGTGGCACTCGAGCTTATTAGAGGAGTAATATCATTCTGTATAACCTATAAGCAAACAGGGGAGTATATAAGCTAACCAAATGCTTTAAGACCAGCTTCAAGAGATACACAGACGGGAAAACAGTGACACTGTGGTTCCTGAGTCCCTGAACACAAATGTTCTTATTTTCAGGAACTGAGATTGCAGCTCTTTTTTTCACCTTTACTGAGGAACTGGTGATAGAGTTTTTGAAATGTGGGTGATCCATTGCCTGTATGCAAACTTTAGTAATCACTGCTTGAAACAGAGGGGAGACCGGAGAGGAATAGCATAAGGAAAACATCTTGTTAGGATCAACTTTTGAATCTGGATCAGCAGCCCAACACTTCTGAAGACAGATGATAGCTTTGTGGTAATTATAAGATACTTGAGTTTCAAAGCTTAATGGTTCCCATTTTTATTTTTCCTCATACAATATTTTTTTAAAATATAAAATCCTACTTTCTAACTAACAGGCTCTCCTGAAAATGTTCCATCTGGAGTACACATCAGAATAACTTCTTTATCCACGGTGAAGATTTCAATTTCTACATTTTAAGGAGCCAGATTTTAGCTTTAAAATAACTTTAAAATAAAATATTTTTATTTCTCACTGCAGAAATATCAAAATGTTTTATCAATAATAGAAAATAGGAACTTCCTTTCAGAATAAGATGACTGTAAACAGATGACAGCAGCTTTTGCAGTACTGGCTTCTTTGATACTCAAATTACTAATACATTATTATTAGTAACATTAATTATTCATATTATGATGGTATTGCTGAATCTGCTTCAAAACTCCACCACTAGACCCCTTAGATTTTGAATCAAATCATGGTCTGAAACCTATTTTGTCCCTAAAAGTGAAGGAGTTTAAAAATTTTTAGGCCTACTAAAAATTCAAGCAATCCCTAATTCTTAAGAAAAACAAAAATCAAGTATTATTTGTGTATATTCACTGGCTAGATTCCCTCGCAGAACTTCTGTCGTGTAAAAACTGTCCCAGAAACAGCTGGAGGCACAGAAACGTGCGTCGTATAAATAAAGAACACACAATGGAAGATCTTAGTGCTGATATTTATGTTCATGAGTGTGGAGAGGGGTGATAACTCAAACCTGGCATAGCCTTTAACAAGTTATCCTGTCAGTGCCTCCTGTCTCAAATGAAGGCAGATGTCATCAAGGATCATGCATTACGGGTGTTTCATCTCTACTAGGTACGGCATGTTTAATGGAATTTGCATAAAGAAGTTAATCTAGGCTAGGGTTTCTTCTAAAGCACTGACATGCGAGAAGTTTGTCTCTCCCTCCAAGCATCCCAAAGAGTTTTCAGATTTGAGATAGACTAGAGCTCGGGCAGTCCACCCAAAGCAACTTCAACACCACACAGCTAGTGTCCCATCAGGAGGAAACAGACCTCTTTTCACTGTGGAAAGCAAGGTTTGGGGCTGTGGTAAAACTGCAAGAGACAGGTCTATGCATGGAGGTCCCGGGTGGATGAGGCTTGCACAGAGCAATACATGAAAAAAATGTCAGAGACAAATGATAATAGAGCAGAAGGACAGCATATTTACTGCTGACTGAACCTACACTTGTTTTCCTGCCAATGCCAACATGCAGAACTGACTGCAAGCAGCTGGGAAGTCAGCCACCCCTCTGGTGCGCTCACGTATTTGCTCAGCAATTACTCCAGCAATTTCACATGCATGCTCAGGATCTGACTGCCTTTCTTCACCAAAAGCCATGTCACGCACAACTGTATACTGTCATTTATATAAAGTGATCACTAAGCAAACATCTGCAATTATCAGAATACAACTGACCATTCACATCTAGAAATACCTGTTTGCCTATAAGTGGGATAGTATATGCATATTTAGAAATGCTATTAAGCGTGGTTTTGCTCATGCATGCCACTTTTTTTCTTTAAAGAAGCTTGCAATACTGCAAGTCGAGTCTAGATAGAAAATTCTATCAAGGGCTAGATACTAGTAAAATATATCCATTTTACAACCAGCCTTGGGTAAAAAGCAAAGCAGTCCTGAGTTTTGATATTTTATCTACAACTAACTTATTACACAACAGCTAGGAAAGTCGCTTTGCCTTTCTGCGCTAGTGTTTTCATCTGTATAATGCCAGCAGTAGGTAGAGATGGCTTGCAATGCTAATGTCATTAGAATGCTGCATTTGATAACCAATATCTAATACAGTCACTTTGATGTTACAAAGCGATACAAAAGGTTTGTTGTAAAAAAAAAAGCAACAACAACAAAACAATGCAAAAAAAACCCACCAAACTGTCTTCACGTCTGAAGTAGTCATTTAAAATGGTGAACCAGAATAGCAAACCAAACCATTGAGTCACCTTTGCAGAGTCAGGCCTTCAGATCTCTTTCTTGATTCCTCATTCATAAAATGAGGATAAAATATTGTCCTAACTAACAGAAGAGTTGCAAAGATACAGTTGAGCTCCCTGCTGTAAGCAAGTCAAATCTCTGGCATCTAGCTGCACACCTTCCATTTCTCCTTTCTTGAGTGACCAGTTTTGCAGTCACTGTTTTGACTTAAGTGTTGCTGAGCCTTGCAAATGCACATGAAGAAAACAGGAGCAGTAAAAACACAGTATTTCTGTGAATAAGGAAACAAGACTAGGAAGAATGAACACAGGGACCAAGAGTCAGGGGTTCCTGGTTCGGATTCAGGACTGCCTCTGATTTACACGTGAACTGCGTAAGTCATTTAATCTTTTCATCCAATTTTTTTCCACAAGTAAATGGGATAATAATGCATTCCAATACTATCAAAGGAGTAACAAAATATATGCTAACAGATTTGAAGCGCACAGATAACGCAGCAAACACCAATGAAAACATAAATAAGGAAATGAATATTTCTGTGCAAAGTCTAGCAGGGCTTTGCTGTACAGTACAAAATAAGGCTAGATCCCATACTGAATGCTGAGACTAGAAAACGATGATCCATCTTTAATTAATAACACGGCACGTGATTAGCCAATTAAAACTATCCTGGAGTGGATATACATGTAGGAAGGACAGAATAAGCACTGCTCATACAACTTCTATTCTTTCATTTCCTAATTTTTTGGTGCCAGCTTACCACTCTTCAGAAAATTTACATTGTACTGCAAGACAACAATAGGTGCATTGAATACCGCTTCAGTTGAGGACTATTTTCAAGGAAAAGTTATCTAAAAGCATCTTGAGGTGCTAAGAACAACTGCCTCAATAAAAGCACTGGCATAATTTGACATGAAAACGTGTAAACAGGTAATATGAGTTGACATATCAAAAGTAAACTTTTTTTTTTTTTTTTTGTGGACTAGTACTAACAGGGTATGCACCCAATAAGCACTTATTTTTATCAAGAAAAAGCAGAGAATACCTCATGTAGGTTTCTCCACTTTCTGACACTTGGACAACAACCTGGGGATGCAAAGGCACTTCCCGGGGAGCAGCGCATCCCACTTCTCCCCAGGGATCTCACCACACGCCTCACCAACAGCCCCCCAACGCCTCAC
>KL263553.1:0-12633 GCA_000699545.1 Podiceps cristatus
GCATGTTATAGGAATTACTACAGCAGGAACCCTTTGTTGCTAGCCAGGTGTAAGGTCCCAGTCTGATTTTTTGGCTCGGAAAAGGTTCATAATGATCCCAGGAGTGAGATTAAGACACAAATGAAGTCAAATGCTGCCACTCAGGTCACTTGTACTGAATCAAAACAGAACAGAGCAATAGGAAAGGCAGGAAATACCAGGAGGAAACTAAACCACTACCCTGGACCCAGTGGCGTCCCGTTGGTCCTCAGTCTTTGGTTCATCAGTGGTGGTGCACATTGTGTCTTGTCTCTATGGTCTTTTATAGACCACAGTCTGACATATGTGCATATGCCCCATGCTCTGTTCACACGCTTTAGATTCTGTCCATCACACGGCTTTTGTGTAGCCACTGGCAGGAAATGTAAATTTTGGAGGGTAGACGGCCCAGCCTGAATAACGGTCAGTATGCTGTTTTAGCAGTGCCTGATACGATCTGCTGTTTCAGCAAGCCTGCACAAGTTGCAAGCTGCAATGTTGCCACATTTCACAATCCCACTGTGTCTTATCAAGTGCACACACAAGCAAGCTTTGAGACAATTAATTGACATTTTAGTCTCCCACACCAGGCTAGGAGCAAGGGGAGAAGTCCATTGCAATGTTAAACCCTATAAACTGGCCCAAAGGGACTCAGGGTGGAGATTTCAGTGGATATACCTTTAAATTGCTGTATCTTATGATTTGAGTTGTATGTCATATATCAGGATTGCATTCCTATACCAGGAACCACCTGAACCAGTGGAGGACGTCTTACAAAAAGCAGTGCAAGTGAAGCAGTGACTTGACCTCAACTGGCTTTGGTGTCCAGTATCTCCACGCAACTGGAGTAGTTACTTTTCTTCGTAGTAGATAGTATGTGGGTGCATTTTGGAATTATGATGAAAACAGTATTGATAATACAGGGATGTTTTTGTTGTTGCTAAGCAGGGCCCTTTCTGCTTCTCACCGCACCCCACCACTGGGATAGGCTGGGGTGCACAAGAAGTTGGGAGGGGACACAGCTGGGACAGCTGACACCAACTGACCGAAGGGATATTCCACACCGTATGGCGTCATGCTCAACAATGAAAGCTGGGGGAAGAAGAAGGAAGGAGAGGACTTTCAGAGTGATGGTGTTTGCCTTCCCAAGCAACTGGAGCATGTGATGGAGCCCTGCTTTCCTGGAGATGGATGAACATCTGCCTGCTGATGGGAAGCAATGAATTAATTCCTTGGTTTAGTTGCTTGTATGAATGTCTTTTAGTTTACCTATTAAACTGTTAATCCCAACACACAAGTTTTCTCACTTTTACCCTTCGGATTCTCTCCCTTATCCCACCCAGGGGGTAGGGTGAGCAAGTGGCTGTGTGGTACTTAGTTTCTGGCTAAGTTTAAATCACAACAAAACATCAGTTATATTAAGAAGAGAAAAGTTATATTTGATATTATTGATAATTATAATATTTTATTAATAATAGATCCCATCATTTCACAACAAACAAACAGGAAATAGCTCATTTAGAAAAGGAAAAACTCTTCAAAATCAAACCTTTAATTTATTAGAAAAGGCTGAAAAATATCACCAACTAACATATGACTTTTGTTTACAGTGGGGGAGAGGATTTTAGGGGCAGGTGCTTTTGTGCCAATTTCATCCCAGTCCCCTCGTGAAAGGAATTTTTAATGACTGACATTGATAGATATGTAGTATAGTGATGAATAATATTTTGTTTAACAAGTTATGCACATTTAAGTCCCAAGATATAATAGCTTTTTAGAGGAAAACAAAATATCCTGGCCTTGACTATTTTCTAACTTGATCCTTTTCTTCTAGCAAAGGGAGTTCCTGGGAACTGGAGGATCCTACAGTTTATTTTACTTTGCTAAATGGTGGCTTATATTGGAATGTATGCCACCCTTTCATAAATTGCTGCAAGGTTATTACCTTGATTTAACACTCAGAATTGGCATTAAACAGTAAGGAAAAGGAAATATTTCTCTAACTTGGCAATCTTTTGGGTAAGCAACTCTTTTCCAGGGTATTTCCAAACAATATACATATATATGTAGCAAATAGTTCTCTGATACTATCTGACATTTACTGTGCTTGTTAAATCAGCTTTTCATCCAGAGAACAAGCAATACAACTAAAAACCAAGGAGGTAAAAAGTAGCTTTTAAAAATTAAAACCAGTACAAATCATAATACTCTCCACTTAACTTAGAGCCAATGGAGCTGTGGGGATTGATGAGCATAAACAACACTACATGGACAAGCTACTGGTGCTGAAGAAGTGTATGCTAGTTTCAGAGCTAGAGCACCTTCAGGAGTGAAAAACACACAGGTAAACTTGAAGTACCTTCTTCATTTTGTTTAGTTTTATTAATTTTAAGTGCTATGCCAGCTTAAAAGGCTGAGAGGGATAACCTATCTTTCTGAACTGTCTGGGGATGCATTTAGTGCTAGGCAGAAAGGCCAAGCAGCAGCTGAGTGTTTTAGGAAAAACAAACAAACAAACAAACAAATCATGTGTTTCACTGTTTGGGTTTTTTATCTGTTGTCTTTTCTAATGTGAACTGTTGCAAACATTCAAATTGGTCTGCAGTTTTCTGACAGAAAGAAAATAGAAATACAAGTTTTCTTGACACATTTCAACTGATATAGACAACAGTTACAATTTTTGATAGCAGGTGAGCATGAAAGGGTCTGCTGCTTTATCTAGTAAGAGAATTATCCTTCATTTCTCCTTCTCAGACACTAAGGGGAAAGTTTACTGTTCTGGCCTCTGTACAATAACCAAAAGTTTTCAGTGTTACCAACACTGGCTCAGCTATACTGGAGGGTGCATGTCATGTTAACATCACCTACTGTGGAGGTAAAGGCTCACAGCATCTCTCTGACACACAGAAAGGTTTGACCTACACTGGGCAAAAGGATAAGACTGAACTGTTAGTCTGAATGGATTTCTGTTTCCAAAAGGAAGGCATACTGATGAGGTTTAACTGCATATTGCAAACACAGCTTTCCAGAACAACTCTTCTGGAAGAGACTACTAAAATCTTATCTCTAGTCACTTTTTGATTTAAAAGTACTGTTGCTGTTGGCAGTACAGCTTTATCACTGGGAGCCTTGCTAAGATGACATTTTCAGTATGCAAAGTTAAGGGGCAAAGGTCAGAAAATATCCAGCAGAAACAGATAACTACTTTGACTACCAGTGATGATATTTACAGAGAGGAAGAACCAGTATAGTAAGTTTGTTATATAAGTTGACATATACCTGCACTGTAAATGGCCATTATTTCAGATTTATGGAATGGAAGAGAGCAGGGTTGATGATTCATATAATGACTAAATTCTACAAGTACTAAATGTTGCTTCCCTGTCATAAATGTAGGATAAAATTAGTTGGTATTCTGAATTCAGCTAATAGTGGAAAATACAACATTAAATGACTAGCAACCTGGCTGGCAGCCTCTGTAAAGAGGTCAAAATCTGAATGATTAATGGCAGATGAGCTGTCCTTTCACTTGTTGAGTTTATCTTCAAGGTCAGCTTAAAGAAGTTTGGACAGAAATCGTAAAAAGTTACTTGTCATTTTCTACTCCTTCCCTGTGGAGAGAAACTCTTTGGTCTGGCACTTTCACAAACTCTCTGATATAAAAATCTCTTACAAAGCTGCAGTCCTGAGACATTCCTAAATTTTTTGACACTGATAAAAGAAAACACTTTCTTAATTATTTATCTATATGCCAGCAATATGCAGAAAAGAATTGTCATCTCCTGTAGAGTCTTTTTTATTCCAGTGATCTAAAAAAAAAAAAAAAAAGAAAAAAATAAATAAGAATAATTTTTAATCTACTGGCACTGCAGTAAGTATATAGACAAAGAGAGCACCTACTATGCCTTTACCAATAGTTATAATACATTAAATGTTAGACATTAATGACAGGATGCTGATGCCTGCTTGTCCAGGGGCACTGGGGCAATGCTTTTTTCTCTCTTTTTCTCTCTTTTTTTTTTTTATAACATCAAACATTAACTGGATATTAAACACTCCAGCTTAAATTTCATGATATATTATGTCATTGAAAACAGATAAACAGGTTAAAGAAAACAGACAAACATGAATTTTCCAGGTGCTAGTGATCAGCTTCTCGTGCTCTGAGCATAAAACTGCTTTTGAAGACACTTCTCTCTCTCTCTTTGCCTTCTTCTTTTCTTCTTGCAAGAACACAATATGTTCTTCTCTGGGTAATCTACCCAAAGTGTTATCAAATTTATTCTACTCACTGTAGCTATTTGTTCATATTATTTGTAACATCAGAGATATATGACTGGTTTTTAATATATGGAAGTCATCTTAATTTTAAATAAATCCTTAACAACCCCTTTTGGATTTTCTCCCCTTCAAGCGTTATTGAAAGGGAAATGAACAGAAAGACATTGCCATCACACTGCTCACAGAAAGCTTGAGTTTCAGAGCTGGGTGCAGACCAAGGTGGGTTTCCCAGGTGGCCGGATTCACTGGAGACACTAGCAGTCCCTGCAGCCTCTCCCCCTGCCCCTCCTAGGGGCTGAGCTGCCGGTGCTCCCCCAGCTCTAACCCATCGCACCTGGGCAAACAGCATCAGACAAACCTGTCAAGAGCTGACTGAGGGAGAGCTGTAAGGAGAATTGTTGGGGGCCGCTTTCCATTCCTTCCCCTCCAGAGCAACATTTAATTCTTGCTTGAGCTGCATAGCAGGTTTGTTGTGCCTGGCTATGTCTCTTGCTGCTCCTGACTAGACCTGCTGACCTGGCTCCCCAGGTAGACCTTGGACCTGACTCACCATTGCAGATTGCTTTGGCAACCACTGTCTGGCCCTGGTTACTGTCTCCAGACCTTCCCCACTCTGCTTGCTCACATTTCAGGTTGGTGTCCTTGTTGCTGAGGTTGTGGTCTTGCCCAGCCTGCTTGCCACCAGCCTGGGCTGAACTAGCCTGGGCTCCCCAGCAGAGACATCTGCTTGTTCTGTCCCCCTGACCCTGGGGCCATCTGAGGGCTGAAGCAACTCACAGAGTATTTGCCTACTTCTGGCCTCAGCACACTGCTCCAGAAAGACATTTCTTTATGGCTGTTTCTTGCAGCAACACCCCCCATAGCTGAGGCCAAGAATGATGGCAAGTGAATGGCTATAGTAACACTAAGTATAGTAACACTAGGTCCCTTGGGTGAACGAAGTCCTTAGGGATTAGTTGTGATACATATATGTTTCTGTGTTTAACTATAGGACCACTGACCCTAGGCTTTAAATGTCATTAGGAGTCTTGGGGATTATCTTCCTACATACCTATCTATCTATCTATCTATCTATCTTCCCCACAGAAGTTTTGTGCAGTTTACTCTAATATAAATAATAGTAAATGTCGCTGTGTGTAGATGTTACATTACAAATGCACAATTGTTATTCTCTTTACTTATCTGGTGGTAATATAAGGACATTTTCTTTCACATTCAGTGATAAGAAATTGTCTAAATCCAGTCGCATGGATAAATAGGATGGGATTTATTGTGACCAGAATCTGATTCTGAGAGTGTCCTGCTTCCAGCTGGGATAGGGTTAATTTTCACCAGGAGCTGGCCGGGGGCTATTCTATACCATGGGACCACCATAGTGGGGGAAGTCACCTTGGGCTCCTGGCCCTGATCAACCTGTGCTGTAAAACATATGCTAAGTACACTCTGTTATTGTTGTTTCTGGGGTTTGTTTGTTTGTTTTAATTTGCTATCCTGTTAAACTGCTGTTGTCCCAACACATGAGTTTTACCCTTCTTTTCCCAATTCTCTCCCCTACCCCACTGGGATCAGCTGCTGGATGGGGCTAAACCATGACAGTCCTTTTTGTCACCCAACCTGAGGCAACAACAACCGCAGTTTTGTATTAAGCATGCTTGGCTATATGATTTATTAAATGACAAGCTCCTGTAAGCGTCATAAAGTTTGCTGGCTGCACTGTGTACCTCTGTTCTTGGTAACATGTTAACAATGGTTATGTGCTTTGTCTTGTCATTGATGGCTTTACTGTGCTGGGGAGCTGTGGTGTGGGGAATATGAGGGGATACATCTCCCTCTCCCTACTCAGGATTGATGAGCAGAGGTTTATTATGCAGGTTCACAAGGTCCTTGCTCACCTCACACAGGTCTCATCCTGCTGTACAAGAAGGCAGCTTTTGGGTGAGGTGATACTGAAATGTGAGCTAAGGCGGCGGGTCCCTGGGTGGCAGGGGGTGTAGAAGGACCTGGGATGTTCCTGGTTGGTTATCGCCTCCCATGGCCTGGGACTTCACACCTCAACAGGCAAGCGACCCTGGCAAACTGATGCACCGCCTGATAGAGGGGTGCCTTGCTCATCCCAGTGAAAACCAGCAGACAGCTCCTGGCTCTGTACTGGGGCCTGGCCTGTGCCTTTTGAGCCGCAGTTCAGTGCTCTCAGGGGCCTGTGGTTGAGGCAGGGACCCAAACTGTATCTGAGGAGACCACGGTCAAGACAGGGACCCAAACAACAGCAACTACAGTAATTGCCCCAGTAGTTAAGAAAAACAATGGACAAGGAAAACAACAGGTTCATGTCATCAACTAGTAAGGAAGGAGAAAGTAGAGGAATTCTAACCCAGAAATGGTCATTCGACAAAGCCATTGGTGGAAGGAGTGAGAGAATTCAGACAGGAAGCAGAAACTACCCAGTCCCTGACCTCATCTGCTCCTCGGAACACGTGGGAAGATCCCAGCCACCAGCCAGGTGAGCGGATTGCTGCCTGGCTGCTCCGATGCTGGGATAATGGGGACAACAGTCAGAGACTGGGAGGTAAGGAAGACCAACAGCTGGGATCCCTTGCTAGAAACCGTCAAACTGAATGAGGAATTGGAAAAGAGGCAGCAATTTGCAGTCTCTGGAGAAGGCTCCTCTCAAGTGTGAGGGCAAGATTTCCATTCAAGGAAGGTCTTGTGAACTCCCCAGGAAGGTGGACTACTGCAGGTGAAGGCATCCAGTACCTGAGAGAATTAGCGGTGCTGGAGGTCACCTACAGTGATCTAGACCATGATGAGGTCTCCAGAGATCCAGAGGATGTCCTGTGCACACGGGTGATGTGGAGAAACGTGAATAAAAGTGCCCCAGCGTCATATTCTGGCAGCTTGGCAGCAAAGTATTGCCCAGATACTGATACACCAGCTGTGGAGAGAGTGTCTTCTTGGCTCCAAAACTCTGAAGAAAATCTCTGTACCTCCTCATCGCTGCAGGCCAGTTCCTTGGCTATCAGGGGTGCCCCAAGAATTCAGTCCTCTCCTGCCTTGGTCAGAGAGAATGGGAGCCCCAGGTGTATGCAACATGGAACACTGTACAGGTAGTGTTTATGTGATATGGCCAGGTGCACCGGCGGACATACCACACAAACTGAGATTCCCTGGCTCCCATCCATGAGGTGATGCATCAACTGGAGAGACAAGGAGTAATCAGTAAGACTCACTCATCTTTTAATAATCTTATATGGCCAGTGCGGAAATCTAACAAAGCATGAAGATTAATGGTGGGCTATTGTGGCCTGAATGAAGTCACACCACCACGGAGTGCTGAGGCCACACTTTGCTTTCACTTGGAGGAGCATCCAGCACACCTGGAACTGACTGCCACAGGGTTGGAAACCCAGGCCCACCCATTTTTGATAAAGAGAGAAAATAATCCAAATTATTCTGAAAGCTGGCTTTGCCATAAAATGAAGGTCAAAGGACCTGCACAGGAGATTCAGTCTTTGGGAATAAAATGTCTGGATGGATGTCGCCAGATCCCAAGAGATCTGGTCAACAAAATAACACTGTGTCCCCGCCAAATAACCAAAAAGAAATCCAAGTTTTCTTAGGCATTGTCAGTTTCTGGAGAATGCATATTCCAAATTACAGTTTCATTGTAAGCCCTCACATGTAAAAAATGTGCTCAGCTGGGGAAAATGGCCCTACCTGGAGCCTCTGGCAGAAAGCACCAGGGGAGGCTTGAGATCAGCCCTTAGGGTTTTGGAGTCAGGGTTATAGAGGACCTTAGGACAGCTATACTCAACTGAAAAAGGGATATGGGCAGCATATGAAGGGGTTCGAGTTGCTTCAGAGGTGGTTGGTACTGAAGCACAGCTCCTCCTGTCACCCTGACTACTGGTGCTGGGCTGGATGTTCAAAAAGGCATCATGCAAGTGATGCCACATGGAGTAAGTGGGTCGCATTGATCACACAAAGAGTTCAATTAGGAAACTACCGTTACCCAGGAATCTTGGAAGTAATCATGGACTGGCCAGAAGGTAAAGATTTTGGTGGTGGATTTTTGGAGGCGATGTGTGCTGAAGAGCCCCCACCTTATAATGAACTGCCAAAAGATGAGAAGGAATATGTCCTGCTCACTGATGAGTCTTGTCATACTGTGGGAAAGCATCAAAGGTGGAAAGCTGCTGGTTATAAAAATGCGTCACACAGATGCCCATGTACCTAAGAGTCAGGCCACTGGGGAACAACCATCAGGTGGATCAGGCTGCTAGGATTGAAGTGGCACATGTGGATCTGGACTGGCAACATAAAAGTGAATTATTCCTAGCTCAGTGGGCCCATGGCACCTCAGGCCATGAAGGGAGAGATGCAAAATACAGATGGGCTTATGATCAAGGGTTGGACTTGACCATGGACATTATCACACGGGTTATCCATGAGTGTGATATCTGCACTCCAATCAATCAAGCCAAGCAGCCAAAGCCTCTTTGGTATGGCGGACGATGGCTGAAATATAAATATGGGGAAGCCTGGCAGATGGATTGCATCACACTCCCACAGACCCACCAAGGCAAGCACCACATGTTTACAATGGTGGAAGCAACCACTGGATGGCTGGAAACACATCCTGTGCCATGTGCCACCACCCAGAACTCTGTCCCGGGCCTTGAAAGACAAGTCTTATGGCAACATGGCACCCCAGAAAGTATTGAGACAGACATCAGGACTCATTTCTGAAGCAGCCTCATAGGCTCCTGGGCCAAAGAGCATGGCATTGAGTGGGTGTATCACATTCCCTCTCATGCACCAGCCTCTGGGAAACTGAATGGTACAATGGACTGTTAAAAAACACACTGAGAGCAATGGGTCATGGGACCTTCAAACACTGGAACACACATTTAGCAAAAGCCACCTGGTTAGCCAACACCAATCGAGCTGGCCCTGCCCAATCAAAACCTTTACATACTGTAGAGGGAGATAAAGTTCCTGTAGTGCACATGAAGAATATGTTAGGGAAGAAAGTCTGGGTTAGTCCTGCCTCAGGCAAAGGCAAACCCATCTGCGAAACTGCTTTAGCTTAAGGACCTGGGTGTACTTGGTGGGTGATGAGAAAGAATGGGGAGGTCTGATGTGTACCTCAAGGGGATTTGATTTTGGGTGAGAAAAGCCAATGAATAAAATTGTATGATGTTTAATTGCTATATAAACCTGTCACTGTATGTCATTACTACAAGAGTTGCTATATGTCAGATCAAAGGTACTATAGCAAGAATACCCAAATTAATAAAGAATGAACTAGTCATAAAACTGGACAAAGTGCATTGGTAATGGAAGCAGAAATGGCTTTAGCAACTGACTCCCAGCAACTTCCTCGAGAGATCAATATCTTCAATCCCCTGACTGTGGACATGATACACCAGCTGCGCCAGATACCACAACTGCAAACTCCAGAAGCAACATGCAGCAGTCCAACACTACACACCTTCCTCCCACTGCATCCAGTGTCACCTACTGCACTGCACCCAGTCCTGTTTTGCCAACCAAGCGAACTCCACATCATCCCTCCTGCCCCAAGAGACTATTATGACAGATGGAGCCCAAAGTCATGGACTAAATGAACTCAACAGACATTTTGAAGGGATGGTCCATAGACTAAGGGAATGATGATTCTGTGTGTGTATATATATATGTGTGTGTATGTGTGACAGGGAAAGTGTTGGTGATTAATCAGAAAGTGTAGATCTGAGCATGATGTAAATGGTACAGAATAAGGGGTGGATCATCTCCTGGTTCCATCTGGGATAGGGTTAATTTTCACCAGGAAGCTGGCCAGCGGTTCCACGGGACTGCCATGCTCAAGATATAGAGGGGGATAGTGCTTGGGGAGTGGTGGGGCTGGGCATCAGGCTCTAGGACATGAGCTAAGTGTGTGTGAAGCACTGTTAACTACATTCTTATTGTTGGGGGTTGGTTTATTTGTTTTTCTTTTGCTGTCCTGTTAAACTGTTGTCCCAACCCACAAGTTTTTCCTTTCTTTTCCAGATTCTCTCCCCCACCCCAGTGGGAGGTGGGTAGTAGATCGGCCCAGCTGCCAGCTGGGGTTAACCACAACAGAAAGGCTGACTGTGAAGGGTTTTTTTCTTATTTCCGTTCATGCAATGTGATGGAAAACTACTAAAATGAGTTGGGTGCTATTGCAAGGTCATTGTGAGAAAAACAAACATAGTACTAACTTTGAATGTATATTGCACACATTTGAACAGTAGGAATAACTGGGACTCAGAATAGTCTCAGTTTTGACAATTCTCTTGACAACACAAGCTGTGGGTTTGCTTTTCATCTATTTAGTGTTCTCATGGGTTTGCTGATTTGGATTAGAATAGCCAGATGTTGTGGGTCTCACCTTGAGCTGACCTGAGTACTTGAATTGGCTACTGCTTGAAGTAATCTTTAATAGCTGCACCACCTCATGCTTTGAAGATCTAGTCTGTGCACTTCTAGCTTTCTGTGAAAATGTTATGGATATTTATTTTAAAGGGCTGAAGAAGGCCATGGTCAGCCTTGGTTTTTGATGACTATCTATATCTGAAGACCAGTAATGAGCTAAATCTCTGTCTTAAGGTCAAATTTTAAAACATTCCAAAGCCTTTAATGGCAGAGCTATTATTATATGAAAATTGTTCAGTGTTTTGTGTTAAATTAGCTTTAAACTGGGTTCGTATAACCTCCTGTCAAAAAAAATAACTGAAAAATCACTGTAATAGATGACTATTTCAAAGGAAGTGCTAAAGAATAATATCTCTGTGGATGAAGGAATGTATCCTGAAGTACACATCTAATTATGTACACCACAAAAATATCACCATCGTTGTTATCAAAGCTCAGTGAAGAGGAGTTTATCGGAAGCTTGAATTCTTCTTGCACTGTTCTGCAAAGTTGCTTTTAGAAAGATCTTGACAAAAGTTTTCTGGAGACAAAAAGATATCTCTGTCTAAAACTATTTTTAAATTCTGCTTTTATTTATTAATTTGCTTGTTTGTTGCAAAGCTTTTTTGTTTGCTTCTAAATCAGTCTTAAAAGGAAGGTGCATTAAAATTTTACAGCAATTTCTTATTTAAAAAAAAAATCAACCTAGAACTACAGATGTGATAGTCTAATCCTAAACTTACTATGTCCCTATTATTTCTCAGAAAGTATTTATAAAGTTCAAACTGTTATCTTAGGTGTAGAAACTTCATAATCTTACTAATGTTTGATAATAAGCATCAATGGTCTGTTCTGGGAGCTTCAAAAACAAAAAATCACCTTTTAACCTCAGGCTAATTAACACATACAAAGCACTCCCCCTCCCCCCGTAGAACCTCAATGAAAACAGAGCTCTACAGACTTTTATATCGTGCTTGTGATAAAACTGAAAAGTATCACTTTAAATTTGGCTTTATTCCTTGGAATTATACATTCACATTGCCATAAATATTATATATGTGTGTGCAAATGTATACTTGTGTATATAGATGCATATGTACATGTATGCAATACACTTCTGTCATTGAAGACAAAACCATTCATTTCTGAATTTGAGAAACAGGTGTGCAACCAGCAGTCTACCTGCTCAGGTTATGCTATGATTGCCTCATCCAAAGCGTTGCTGTCAATAGATCAATGTCCAGGTAGAGACCAGTGATGAGTGGTGTTCCTCAGGGGTCAGTGCTGGGGCTGGTGCTGTTTTAACATCTTTGTCGGCAACATGGACAGTGGGACTGAGTGCACCCTCAGCAAATTTGCTGATGCCACCCAAGTTGCATGGTGTGGTTGACACGCTGGAGGGAAGGGATGTCATTCAGAGGGACCTGGACAGGCTTGAGAGGTGGGCCTGTGAGAAGCATATGAAGTTCAACAAGGCCAAGTGCAAGATCCTGCATGTAGGTTGGGGCAATCCCAAGCACAGGTACAGGCTGGGCAGTGAATGACTTGAGAACAGCCCTGAGGAGAAGGACTTGGGGGTAGTGGTCAATGAGAAACTTAACTCAGCCGGCAATGTGTGCTGGCAGCCCAGAAGACCAACAGTACCCTGGGCTGCATCCCCAGCAGCGTGGCCAGCAGGTCAAGGGAGGGTATTCTGCCCCTCTGCTCCACTCTGGGGAGACCTCACCTGGAGTGCTGCCTCCTGCTCTGGGGCTTCCAACATAAAAAGGACTTGGATGTGTTGGAGCGGGTCCAGAGGAGGCCACAAAGATGACCAGGGGGCTGGAGCACCTCTGCTGTGCAGACTGGCTGAAAGAGTTGGGGCTGTTCAGCCTGGAGAAGAGAAGGCTCCGAGGGGTC
>KL263554.1:4859-25499 GCA_000699545.1 Podiceps cristatus
GGCAGCGGCCTGAAGCTGGAACCCATCAGGGTGGCCCAGGGATGCCGACGGTCGCCAGAAAATCAGAGAAATCTGTACCAAGGGAAGCAGCGAGCCGTGCAAATGCCATTACATGTTATAACCAACAAGCTGTTTCCCGCCGGTCAGGCCTTGCTCCTTTCCACTACCTGTGGCAGTGCTGGCAGGGGAATGGGGGCTAAACGTGCCCTGCTACTGAGCCGCCTCTCCTCACGCGGAAAATACACCCAGACGGAGCAAGGTCAGAGTACAAATGCGCCCTGCAGGAGAGCGAGTGGCCGCTCAGCTCCCCGGAAAGCTGCGTTTGCTTCCCCTTGCTCTGAAGACCTCAACTGCTCAGAGGTTCAGCTTTCATTTTTCAGACCCTGGAATCTCCATCCTTTAAATATAGAGATCAGTTTTATTTTGGAAGCTGTGCCTGTTAGTCCCGCAGACCCACAGCACAGCTCGCAAAGGACCCAAACAATTTGAGTAAACCTGCTGTAAATTACTATTGTTGCATGAGAGATTCTTTATTCAGGATTAATGGCAGGAACATCCCAGTCACTTGCAAACAGAAACAGAAGCCATTTTGCTGAATAAATGATTTGTTAGGAACTGCTCAGCGCTTGGCTGTTAATCCAAGCTGCTGGCTCACCTGGGACAGGTTCGTCTTCCCATAGCTGCTGTATTTCTTTAAGAAAAGAGCTTTGCCCGATTAAAAAAAATTGCAAGACCAGTTAATGATAACCATCAGTGGAAAACCTTTTAATGTTACTATCCTCTAAACTTTGTTATCAGCTGGAGCTGGGCTGTGTTTAGATGCCCTAAGAAATAGCACTCCCAGAAAATAACTGAATTCCTGAGCTATTTTCTGTGGTTTGGGTGGCGGGGCTGATCGTGGCTGTATTTCTCCACTGCAGCCGCTGTGTTTCTCTCCCCAGGCTTCGTGCTTGCTCTTCGGCCCGCGGTTGCTGGTAAGGCACGGGCGGCAGCACGACAGCATCTCTGACTACATCCACGCTGCGGTGGGGACTGAGCTGAGCAGGTTTTACTCCGTCTGGTCCTTCCTGCAACACCGGGGTGCAACGAGTCCTTCTCACTCGACTGAGGGATTTTTCACCCCAGTACCAGAGGCCAGCAGCTGCCTCATGACCGTACTTCTTGTACCGTGCCACCATCTAGTGGTAACTCAACCAGAAACTCGGCATCCGGAGAGGCGAAGCATCCTGAGCGGGTCCTCAGCCTGCCGGGAGCCCAAGCTCTGCTTGGGGTAGCACCGATGCAGAGCAATTTCATCGCGTAAGGCAGGTGGGAGCACTCCGCTGATGAAGCATAAAACCCAGTAGATTAACTATGATGAGTTTTCTCCCACAGGTGTCATCCTGCGCTGCTTCTCACTGTAACGAGTTTTTAGAAGTGATGCGGTTCTGTGGCTCCAGCGCTTCGGTCCCTGCTCGGCTTTGGAAAGCTGCTGATGGAGGAGGGATTGGGGAAGGGTGGTGGGGAGGGATGGTGAGGGAGAGAGCACGGGAGAGGGATGCACACACACACGTCTGTGCGCGCGCACACACACACACACACACACAGCTCCATCAGAGTTTCCAGACTTGCACCCCCAGACGGGCTCTGCACCATATTTTGACCCCATGAGCAAAGCCAAGTGTTGAGCCAGCAGCCCCTGGGCGGGTGGCTGGAAATCACACTGTGCCCCCGCCCCGTCCTGTGTGAAGGGCTGGTCAGGTTTGCACGGCACTTTGCAGGAGCTACCTTCTGCCTGGTGTAAATTGTAATTGAGAATAACCTGAGTAACTACTTTCCCGGCCTGGAATTGCTCCTTGAACTGCATTTTTTTTTTTTTTTCCTCCAGAGAACACTCAGAAGAGCCAACCGTGGGAATTCCCCGACTCTGCTTGTTTCTGCACCACCAAGCTGTTAAGTGTTTCTTCCAAGACATGAATATTTGCACAGGGAGGCTCCAGTTTACCAGCACAGGCTTCTTTCTCTGCCCAAGCTGCCTCTCGCTGGTGTTAGTGGGATTGCAAGTGGATTTGGAGGTCTCTGCTGGGAAACTCTGTCCCGGGCCCGTTCCTCCTGCCTTTGTGGAAGGAGCTGCCCCCCAGGTCCGGCAGCACCTGTGGCTGCCCGTGCACACACGAGGGATCACGAGGAAGGGGAGTGTATGCACACACCGCAAATTAACTCATGCTGTGTATCCAACAGCTGAGCCCCTGATGGTGCCCAGGACCAGCCCCCTTACAGTCTCAGCAGTCTACGGGCCGATTTTATTTCTACTGAGGCCAGAGTGGTGCTTCCCATGAAGACAGTGGGGTCTCCTCTCAGCACCTCTTCAGGATGGGGTCCTCAGGCATGGAAGACAGAGGCTGTAAATGTTTGGCCCCGTTTTGCAGTGCAGTGCCTGGTTTTGGCATTCAGAGTACAGCTTGCTGCCGCACATGGTGGGTTTGCTTTTGTGGGGCTGCACGGAGCCAGGCATGGAACAGGCAAAAGACCAGTATTTGGTGCTTGTGGATGCCGATGGGAGCAGGATACTGTACGGACATCATCTGTGTGAAGAAGGCAGAGCAGTCTCCCTGCAGCTTCTCTCTTTTAGGATAATGTTTCCTTTCCTTCCACTGCCAGAGAGCTGCTGCTCTCACTGCATTGAGCTGCGTAAATGAATCCCAGCTGGTGATGTACTCCATGCCGTCTAACCCGCCGCAATCCTGCACCCCTTGCAGCACCAGGCTTCCTGGAAGGAATTTGTTATCTGCAATGACACCCGAGCTGGGCCACTCGGGTTTGGGGACATGAGCATAACACCTTCAACTGGATGAGGCTCCTGGAGCAAATGCTCACGGTGCTGTTCCCAAAGCATGGCTTCCCAGGGACATCCAGCCCCATGCAGGTACCTGCTTTTGTCTTCAAATACGCTTGGAGGAAGAGGTGTTAAGCTCCATGGGCTTTCCGAAGCAGTGACAGTCTCTCCCAGAAGGGCCCAGGGGATGACCACAGTATTTCCCCTTAGAGATCATGTAAATTTTTAAGTTACAAAAATTCTGTCACTTTCCTTTGCATTTGGCATCACCCTCATGCCAGGGAAATGATGCCCAGGAGCTCTGGCACCTGGAGGGGCCAGAGCCGCCCCCGCGAGGCCGTGTGTACGTGTGTGTATGTCTGTCCGGGCTCCCACATGTTATTGCCCAAGTCTGAAGAATAGATGCAACGGGGCTAAAAGTCTCATGTAGGCCAGGAGAGGAAGAGGTGGCCTCCTGCAATTGTCATCTTCAGGCATTTCAGCCATAGAGAGGAAGACCGGGGTGGGGGGGATAGGAAGGGGTGTTGAGCGTGTTTAACCCCACCATGGGTGTTTCTCATGTCAGGGGTATGGATGTGAGACCCTTTCCCATGGCTACTCTAAAAATCTCAAAATCTTTTGGTTGGGAAAGCAAAAGCTGATTAAATGTAACAGCTGTAAATTAGATACTCCATGAATTGTCGCAGTAAATGAAACCCAGATTTTGCCTAGTTCGCTGTTTAATCAGCGCATTTAAGTAAGTAAATGTCTTTTCCATATTGAAAATGCTGAGGTGGTTCGTTACCTGATTGAAGAACGTTGGACTTGAATGCACTGAGTGATGTTAACTGTATCATTGAGGTAAGCAGGGATCTTTCAAATCCTCAAGCAACAAAATTCAATTAGATGAGGGAGATTCAGTTGTGCGTTAGAAGGAACCTGGCTACAAGCACCCAGGATATGGCAGGAAAATGTATGCAAAAGAATTTCATGGAAAGGAGCGATTATTTTATAAATAGGACATGCAAAGTGAAATTTGCTCATCGGTCCTGAATAGAAGCCCAAATAAATGAACCTTTTAAGATGATACATGGACTAGAATGGATCTCAGCTGAATGTAAAGGCTGAGAGCCTCAAGCATGTTTAAGTGAATTTGATTAATTTCCATGCAGCTACTGACTGAGATTTTGGTCTAGTGACTTCATGATATTTGGCCTTGGATAACAGATGTTGTAACAAGGCTGCAGGACTTCGAAGGCTCTACAGAGTCATCTGGACTCACAGGAGTGATCGATGGGCCAAGACCAATTGTATGAGGTTCAACAAGACTAAGTGCTGGGTCCTACACTTGGGTCATGACAACCTCAGGCAATACTACAGCCTTGGGGAGGAGCGGCTGGAAAGCTGCCTGGCGGAAAAGGACCTGGGGGGGTTTGTTGGCAGCCGACTGGATATGAGCCAGCAGTGTGCCCAGGTGGCCAAGAAGGCCAACGGCATCCTGGCCTGCATTGGAAATAGTGTGGCCAGCATGACTAGGACAGTGATTGTCCCCCTGTACTCGGCACTGCTGAGGCCACCCCCTCGAGTGCTGGGTTCAGTTTTGGGCTCCTCACTACAAGACAGACATTGAGGTGCCAGAGCACATCCAGAGACGGGCAACGGAGCTGGGGAAGGGTCTGAAGCCCAAGTGCTGTGAGAGCAGCTGAGGGAGCTGGGGGTGTTCAGCCTGGAGAAATGGAGGCTCTGGGGAGACCTTCTCACTCTCTACAGCTCCCTGAAAGGAGGCTGGAGCCAGGTCGGGGGTTGGTCTCTTCTGCCAGGTAACAAGCAATAGGACAAGAAGAAATAGCCTCAAGTTGTGCCAGGGGAGGTTTAGGTTGGACATCAGGAAACATTTCTTCACTGAACGGGCTGTCAGGCCCTGGCACAGGCTGCCCAGGGAGGCGGTGGAGTCACCATCCCTGGAGGGATTTAACAGACGGGTAGATGTGCCGCTTGGGGACATGGTTTAGTGGTGGTCGGGCACGGTTGGACTCGATGATCTTAAAGGTCTCTTCCAACCTAAACGATTCTATGGTGCTATGACTTTGGCAGCAAGTGTATCCCAATTCATTAAGATAAAGTTTTAGAAATTGAATTGGATTTGAGTCTGAAGATGATGAGTCTTCCTCTCCCAGCATCTCTGCATAATGTTACTTCAATAAAAAAAGCACAGGGAAAAGTCAAACACTTTGCAAAAGAACACAGACATTTGAATTTAATAAATTATAAAATTAAAGATTCTAATTTGTATATACATTTTTAATATACAAGAAATGTCTATTTATTGCAATTTCTGTTAAGGCATATGTAAGTGAATGGAAGTTGCATATAGATATTCAGATGAACATAGCTAATACTGTGCATTGTAAATGAGTAAATAAGACATTAAATGCATTACGTAATAAAATAAAACATAAAACCCTTTGAGTACTGGTAAAGCACCATTTCTAGAATTCTCGAAATATCTGAAAGCATTCTATGGAGATGTTGTGAGACTAAATATTGAATGGATATATGAATATAAAAAGTGATGCATTCATAACAGATTACAGAAATTTTTCAAGGAGTGTTGGTGAAAAACATGGCAGTAGATTGTAGCCAAAGGAACCAGAATTGGTTTGTGATTTCTTTTTTTTTTTTTTTTTTTTTTCCTTAATAAGGGGCTGTCACCTGGGTTTTAAGTTTAGATCAACAGAATGACAATTTTGGAAGCTGTGTACTTGCGTGGTTAAGATGAACATACATCACAAAATGCATTGCTTAATGGGAGCATATTGCTTTGGCTCTCAGATGTCTGAGACGGTCTCTGCAGGAACATAGTTACTTATAAATCTGCTCTCTTTAGTTTCCGGGGATTAAGTTAAATTAAAATACCACTCTCTGCTCATTATGTCTCAAAAGCAGTACGTGGTCAACAGCAAAATGGTTACAGAAGACACTACGATGATGCTCTTGCCCAATTACAACATTGTAGAAAAGAGGAAACAGTTGTCAAAGTTCAACCAACCAAAAAGTCACCAAAATTTCCACTGCATGACACAGAATGAAGATCAGCTGAGAGCAAAACCCCACCTACTGCCTTGAGCTGATTCTTCTTTATTGATAGAGCTCTGCTCTGTGTTTTCCAGTAGAAGTGAGGTACATGTTCTTAGGAAACCACCATCACAGGGAACTGCTGAAAAAAAACCCACCTTCTGAAAAACTTATGCCAGCTTGAAAAGAAGGTATTTTTCCTGGTCTAAAGAGACCTTTTTTCCCCCTCATACAGAAAGACCGTAAAGAGAAGGCAGCTGGTTGCTCTGCTCCATAAGGAGAGGGACCAGTCTGTATCCATCAGCGTCTCACTGTCTTGAGCAATCTAGATTGAAGCTCCTCCTTCAAATATCGTTTCAGTGCTCCCCAAATAACAGCTAGAGAATTATTCAGTAGAATTTAAGACAGTGAGAAATAAGTCAAATTAAATCTGAAAGGCGAGACTGAGAAGGGACCAAGCCCTTCCTAAATGCAGATGCCACTAGGCGTTGCATCGGGTCCCTAATGAACACCAGACCTAGCGTAGCACCACACCAGCCTTCTGGAGGCTGCTCCTGCTCCAAGATGCAGCAGAAGTTTCCACTTTATCTGGAAAAATGCTTTTGGTTTGCTTGCCTGTGCACTGACTCACTCTGGAGAAAGAACAAAGCAGTCAGGTTTCTGAACTTTGAACCAGCTTTGCAAGTTCAGCCAGCGTGTCCGTGCTGCGTGTCAGCGAGCAAACCCCTGCGAATTGGCCCTGCCCAGCCTACAGCTGTCCTGGCCACTGGGAGACACAGATGGAAATGCTCAGCACAGAACCAACCAGTCCTTTTTAAACATTGGGTCACCGCACTGGAACAGGCCTTTTCTTGTGCTGCTTGCAGAAAGGTCACTCGAAGTTGCACCAAGTCAATTCCTGCCCCACTTGCCATTGGGACAGAACTTAGAAGTCCTTTGGGCAGAAGAGGCTCTTTGTAAGACAACATTTGAGCTGCGGGCACTTCCTCCTGTGGCATTTCTTCACATTGCCTGGTTGACTAAGCCTATCCCTGATGCTAAGGAAGAACAGAAGCTATTAGATAGGTCATCTCAGGCTTCTGGAGGCCAGAGAAATGGGTCTCCACTGAAGTTCTAGAGAGTTAAGACTGGTACCATTCAGGCAGCAAACTTCTACCTCCGCACCTGCGTAACTTCAAGCCCCAACCCCGCTCTACCCTTGGGTTTGTGAGGGCTCTTTCTAAGTCTGTCATATGCTTGGATGTGCTTCTAGGCTATGATAAGTTGGGGGTGGTGGTTTATTTTTATTGTCCCCAGAGCTAAAAGCGGGATAATAACTTGAAGGGGAAAAGCTGAGTTTTACACTAACCACATCTGTGTAAAGGAAATGTGGAAGGCAAGAAGTACTCACTATGTCCCGAGGCTGGGAGCCCAGCTACAGCCTGTGTCTCCCGTGGCACAGGAGCTGGAATGATGTTTAGACAAGTCTTCCTTGCTTAAAATAGCACGGTGGGTTTTTTTTCCCTTCAGTGCTCATTACTGCATTGCTCTGTTTTGCACAGACATGACCTGACCCTACGCTGTTACTAAAACTTCTCCTGTCTGTAGGCAGCCACAAATCCCTTGGCACAAGGCTCCCGGGGCCAGCGCTGGGCTCGCCCGTGCATCGTGGCTCTGTAACGGCAGGCAGGCAATGGAGCGGGGCTGGGGCAAGCAAAGGCTACCACATAGGCAGCTAAAGATACGCAACCTTTGACCGCAGGGAAATGCTTTAGTGTCTCATGAGTTAAAGTCTGAGGTGAGACTCCTGCCACGGCCAAGCCAACCGCTGCTCAACGCTGCCAAACTGCAGAGCTTTATTTTACCTTTCAAAACCAGCACAGATTACTTTGTTGCTTGTGCTGGCGGCTGCTTTCACATCTGCAGCCACGTCTGCTTGGCCCAGATGTTTCCTAGTGCTCTGGACTTTTACCAGGCCTGTTATGCTTCCCAGTCTTCATGGCCTTCAGTGTAACTCCCATCCCTGTACCACCTGAGCTGCTCCTAAACACTCACCCAAGCGTATCAGCCCGGTCCTCAGTAAGAAGGGACACTTGATGCCATCACACCAGCTGAAAACATTTTGTCTCCGCTTTGGTTAGTACCTCCATAAAGTATTTTTCTTAAACCAGATCTTGTCCTTCAAAGACTTCTGGCCACAGTTCAGTCCAGAACAGTTGCACATCGCAGTGCTGCGAAGACTGCTGCTCCTGCAGGCTCTCGCCTCCTTGCCAGCGGGACTCGCGGCTTCTGGAGAGGAGACGGGGCAGCTCATTCAGCTGTGGTGGCCGAGGGCAGAAGGCAGGGTCGCAGGAAGCCACATGCGGTTCACCTTGCAATACTTCTGTAGCGCTTTGCCATCAGCCGGGCCGCAGAAGAGCTCACACATTGCTGGAAACTCAGCACATTTCCAGTAACTACGTGACTGTATATACAGGCTTATTACTGGCACTGCTTTAAACTAAGACCAGCTCAGGCTGGAGGATGAGATCTTGCTCTCAGACTGGAAAATCTGAACTAGGAGCCATCAGACCTATGCAGTGGTAAGAGGGGGGTTTCAGGGAAGTCCTGGGCTCTGCAGGAGGTTTACCAGCAAAGAGGAAACAAATGGAAGAGTCCAAGCCAGGAGACAGGAGAAAAACTGCTCAGAGGCCACCCACAGCAGAAATCAGTGCACACTCCCCGTCTCTGCAGTGTTAGAGCCAAGCTGAATTCATCTTCTGATCTCCAACCAGGAATTCAGAATGACCTATGAAAACCATGATGGCCCTGAGGGGAAAGGAAGTACTCAAAGGGTTGTCAGGTTACACGTCTTAAAGTTTCTAGCAGACCTGGTACTGTGAGTACAAGTGTGTGTGTATGTACGTTAATATGTAAGGGCACAGCAAACAACTGTTCCCTTCTGCACCGATTAAAGCTGTCCTAAGGAAAGGAAGATAATAAAAACTTATTTCCTCCAAAATAACCTCATCCTATGAGCACCAAAAAAAGACAACATGAACCCAGTCATCTTTTAAGTTAAACAGTATGTGGGTAGAAAATATCAAACCAATAAAAAAAGCACCAACCAACAAAGATCACTGAGGCTGTTGCATTACAGGAACTTAAAGACTATCAAAAATATGGATAATTGTAAACAGAAAGACTAGGATGTTGTCAGTCCAAGTTGGTCAGATCTATCCTACTAAATGTCTTGCATGTGTTCAAAATTTTAGGAGAATCCTTTGAAATTGTTTATGGAAATATGTAAACTACTGTTTGCCAGTTTTTAATTTACACATAAATATATGGCTACAGAATTTTCTATGTATTTTCTTAATCAGTCCTGGTTCAGAAAGCTATGTAAGCACATGCCCAGCTCTAACCACGGAAGCAGCTCTACCAAAGTCAGTTAAACTTAGTCTGGCATGTCCTTAAGTACCTTCCCGAACCGGGGGCTGAGTTAGTGCCCAGGTTTATGCAATGCACAGAAGCATCACAGGATCGCTGACCACCTGCTTGTCAGTGTTAAGGGGATTTATTATGTCTTGGGACTGTTTTCCTCCATCCTAAGTGTAACTCCCATTATTATTCCCAACAGTTTTACACAGGCATAGAAGACTTAAAAGAGCCCATAAACAAGAAACCTGCTAACCTGGCCTAGGTATTACGGTTTGCTTGGATTCAGTGAAACTCTGTAATGATATTGCACTAATAGTCTACCGTACCCTGTAAACCTAGCTGTCAAAGCGTTCAGATTAGCACTTATGAAACAATCTGTCATTTCCATTTATAGTAGGCTTGAGAATTTGGCATCTCTGACGTAGCACCACTTTGATTTTTCCCCATTTTTAGTCTCTACAACATGGGCAATTCTATGATGTTGGTAACATCTCTATAAGAGAAAAACATTTGTGCCATATTTCCATTTTAGTTTATTTTCCTAAGAGTCTCTTTTTTCCTTTTCTCAGCAATCAGCTCCTGAATTCTTTGATTCCTTGTCCTTTCATAAGGTATCCTCCTCCGTGTAATGATGTTGTGCTGTGATACTTCGTTATCCAGCCCATCGATTTTATAGGGAACATCCACTGCATTGATTTCTGGGTGCTCCTCCGTTGCATTGGAAGGAGGTGCACGTGTTTTGGAACCAAGAGGAGGGCTGGTGGCAGACTGTGTGGTGGACACTCCCACGGGAGGGCTGAGCGTTGTCAGGAGCTCCTCGTCAATGACATTATTCTTATTTACGTTAGAATTGGTTACATTCTCATCCTCTGTTATGTTGCTGTACATGTTACAGGACTTGCAACACAGCTTATTGTAACCGGGAATCGAGCAGTAACGAGAGAGAACTTCCATGCGACAAAACATTGACTTGTCTCCTTGACAATGATCTTCTGAAAGAGAAAGAGGGAAGAGATAAATAAAAAGCATCTTCACATTAATCGGGAAAAGAAACACAGCTGAAGCTTTGGCAGTGGGCAGAGAGTTTGGTATTTAAAGCGGGATGGGAAACTGGCAAATGAGCCTTCTATAAGCAGAAGCAGGCTTAACATTAAACCTAAAACTCTACTCACTTCAAGGGATGCAAAAGCTGATCCGAACTGTTTGTACCAGCCCCATCCACGCTATAGACCACAACACTCTAATTTTCGGCTTTGCATCCTGGAAGTGCTACCCTGAAGACTGTGCAGCCACGATAAACTTGTGTTCCTGCCTTGGCTTACAGTTCAAAACACACCAATAGCACTGTGTTGTTGCTAAAGCTACGTTAAAGCCCCAGGAAGTCATCAAGGTTTATATTAAGAAATCTTTCCCCCCCACCTTTGCTCCTTTTAATGCTTCTCTGCAATCTAACAGTGACTAACCAAGGTCAGGGGTAATTTATATTTATCTGGACTCTCTCAAGGAAGTCAAGTGTTATTTTGACATGTACTGTGTAACTCTCAGAATTAATCTGTCTCCCATTGGAGTGACATTTTTGCCAGGTAACTCTATTCTGAAAACAGCAGCATTGCTTGAGCATGTCCCTTGCTCGAGAGAAAAGTGGTGCGTTTAGCATAAGGCTTTTCTCCTCCTCCTAGAAGGGAACTGATAGTTTCAGAACAACAAACTCCAGTGCGATGGAGCCAAGCCAGTCCATTGATGACCGGGAGACTCAGTAACAAGTCCTGATTTTTGTGCCACTGACTGGAAAACTGTAATAAAAGAGAAAGAAGAATAATCCATAGGTTTGATAGCTGTTACGACAATCTGCTCTATAATAGAGGTGTTACAGCAGATCCTGATCTTGCTGAAATACAGGTGGTAAAATGTAGGGCAAGGCATTAAAGGTGAACTGGTCAAACTGTATCACTGCCTGGGAAACATAAACAGAAGCCTACTCGGAGATTACTCAAGCCCTTGTGATTTCTGCTGAGAGGAGGCAGAGGACCATGTGAATTGGTGGCGGATGGATGGTGAGGGGTTAGCAGGCTCCGTGGAGGGAAAGCTACCTGTCCTCTCTCCTACGTACATGCTCCACAGCTCCTGTGCCTCCAGGCTGAAGTGATGGAGCCAGGAACTACTGGGAACTGCAGTGAAGGAAAAATTCCCAACACGCAGCCCATGCTGAAAGAAAGAGGAGTCAGAGGGCTTGGGGGCGAGGGGAGGGCTGAGGAGAAGGGCAGCCTGACCAACGCTTGGCATAATCAGTAACAAAGTATTTTCTCTGTGACCAGAGTGCTGAGCCAGAGATGAAATCACTTCTGCCTCTCTCCCTGCTCTTACTACCTCTCCACCTACTCTTACAGTAAAGGATGAGTAACTCCAATTACTCGCCTTTATTTAGAGCGTACCCGATGGCAGACAGCGGGCTCAGGTCAGCCTGTTACTGGAGCTCCTATTTCACCATCCTGCTACGAGCTCTGACTTACCCCGTCAGCAACCTCTCAGCAAAGGAGAGAACCAGAGCGGATTCAGAGATACCACGTGAACTCAGAAATTGTAGGTGTCGCCTCTTCACTCATCCTCAGTTAACAAAATAGGGCATTATAGGTGTTTAATTGGCAAACATATCAGTCTAAAATAAACTAATAACTGTTGCTGCTGCTGCTTTAAAATGCTAGCGCTGGCTGGGGAAGGTGTGAACACCTCCCTTGCAATGTATTTATGCCCTGATGGTTTCATTTGTTGCAGAAAACCAAAATTCTGGTTCCTATTTTCAAATGTGTCAATTCATTTCCATATTTTTCAAGTGCTAAACTGAGATGCTGCTTGAAAAAAAAGAACAACTCCTGCCTTAGGAACCTAAGAATAGTACCTTGGGTTTGGAGACGTTTTCAAACCAGTCTTTAAGAGCTGGAGCGGCTCATCTCTGCACGCACAACTCTATACAAAGGACTGCATGTGCCTATACAGCTTTATGTATATATTTTTACATACCAGGTAGAGTCCTCTGTGAACATTTTGCCTTGTGTTGCATGACCTTAATGCAAGCTTCTCCAAATGGCTTACAAAATAAAAGCCAACAGGTATAACGTTTAAATGTAGTTTCAACAAGGCAGATCTGCTCTTGGCTTTGTAAGAATCACTAAAAGCACCTTTAGAAAAATGCCTTTTTTTCCTATCAAAAATACATAATGTCAAGCTGAAAAATACATGAAAATAAAACTGCATTATGTAATACGTTTAGTGACATCTGATAAGTTATATAAATAAATTCTGTAACTTAGGAATGTCAGAATGAAATTTTTATCCTCTATCCAAACCAAAATATCCAGGTTTGCTGAACTTTTATTTATTTTTACTTGCAGTATGCATGACAGACTGGAAGTATATCTTCAAAACATCAGTAAGAAAAAAATAAATCAGTTTCACAGTCACTTTGGTACACATTAGTCTCATAAAAAAATATTGAAAAGCAAACTGAATTGGCACATCTTTAATATTATGTTAAATACATACAAAACACTAATAAAATATCCCTGATAAACCAAAGTGCATATAGACATAGTGCACAATGCCCAGATACCTTATTGCACCATTCTCTATAGCCACCCATCTCTTGAAACATCACTAAACATTGTCTATTTAAAGGTAACAGTCATTAATATATTTATACAGTTAAACACCAATTATTTTACATAACAGTATTCAGTGCCAGATACGTGTCTTTGCTTTTTCACCTTGTCATGTAAATTGTTAACATGTTTCAGGAAATTATCATATTAACAGCAAAATTTAAATATGTGATCACATGATAATGACAAGTTTGAAGTGCTACACTGTTGAAGACCCAAAGATTCAAAAATGCCACTTTTCCAAAGAATATGATCAATGCAATAAGGTAGTAATTTGCTCCAAGACTGCGGTTTTAAAGTTGATACGCTTTTACTATTGGTACTGACTGTCACAAACAGGTTTATGACTTGTGAATTCCAAATCTTCAACACAAACACGGAACGTGAAGCAAGAATGCCAGTTAAATTTCAGTAAGTCAGGTCACAGTCCTGTCCTGATGAAGATATGGATATGCACTGTGCAAATTAACCTCGGATTAAAGTTACTGCCTTCTAATAGTTATCATTCAAGTAAAAACACTCCATATGAAGATAAACTCAAGGTACCAGTGTACTGTTTATATTTAAAGCTGGATCTGGTAAATTAATGCCATTTACATTTAAACATTAAGGCATTTTTCTAAAATTCTTCTTCTAAGCAAAAAAAGCAATAAAAATTGAGGTAATTCTGTAGTAGTTCACACTGTTATGTTTGCCAGTTGACACATCTATAGAGCAAACACACACACGCACACATACAACCGTACCACTCAAGTCAGACATGCACATGGTGAAAAAAGACCAAAGATGTAATGAGTATATAAACAGCTCCGTGCTGAGCAGCTGGAGACATTGTAGTCGATGAAAACATCTTATCGCCTCCACCAGGTTAAGAAAAACACCACCACGCAACCTTCCACAGGGACCACGCCTGTTCTGCTTCAGTTTTGTTTCTAAAGTGACCGTACGCAAAACTGGCAAAAAATGTGCAACGGGAAAAACAAATGCAGCTTTTCACAAAGAAAACTATTTCAAACCACCACCAGGAGTTTGGCGAGAGCAGACGGCATCATAGCAGCACGGAAAGTACCGACAGAAACTGAGCTTCCGCTTCCCAGTGAGCCCTCCATGGGTTACAGACATACACGTGAGGGTTGGTAATAAAAATTGAGCAGCAAGGGTGAGTAAAGCAATGGCACCGCAAAGGAAAATGGAATTAATAAATTCTTTGACTCATCAGACCACCCTGTCAGCAAACTGAAACTAGAGAGTCATGAGATTTAGGATTTTTAGATAAAGGAGAACTTTAGCACTACAAGGTGTCATTATTGTGATGTGATCACATTCACAATAAGTTCTCAGTTTTGCTATCAAACTGAACATCATGAACCAGTAAGAGCCTTTTTTCACCATCACCAAGCAACAAGCAAACCGATCCCAGCTCCCTTTCAGAGGACCGCAACATACTGTGGAGATCCAACTTCACACATCCAACACTTCAAGACCTCCACCACCAGTGCTACGCAAGCTCCAGAGAAGAAAGACACCGAGCACCAAGTGCCTGGTGTGAAAAAAAGATTCAGCCCAAGATTTAAACTTGGCAAAGTCAAGGGAACTTTCCGCATAGAGAGAAGAAGAGAGCAAAAGGCAAAGTCCACATTCGATGTGGCATGCATTTAAGGGCAAAGGCAGAGTTATAAATGGGTCTTTTACTTGAAGATATTTTCTGGATGGGGTAGTCTGGATCAGGTCTTGACAGCCATTGTATCATGTAGGTTTTCTTTGAAGGATCAGAAACGTTTCCTTGAATAGAGGAAAAAAAAAGATGTAACACAACATACGTTAGCATTAAGTAGCTGACCTGTCAGAAGCGGATAAGCTTAGGGAGTGAGTGGGCTCCGATGGCGAAGGAGCCCAGGGAAGGACTATGACCAGGCTGTGCAGTCTGGGGCAGAGGGTGTTGTTTTGTCAGTTTGCTACAGCTTGTGCCCTGTACTTGACAGCCAACACTGAATGGAGCCTGAAAGCCAATTTTCCAGCAGTATTTCTCACAGCAGCATTAAGTATGTCTTAAGATACATCCAGTCGAGTTTAGTTATACTGACTCTTTAAAATCTTTGTATTGGTGAGACCATAATTGACAGCTTGGTTCTAATTAATTAGGAATCAAAAGCTACCCTGAGAAATACATGAGGAATAAAAGAAAAATATGAATTACTTAATATCAGGAATATGCAAATTATCTCACAAGTATCATTTGCAAGCAGCTGAAAAGCTAACAAGGATAAAGGCATTAGTGTCCTGGATTAAGCAGGAACAAATTTACTATAGCTTTAAAAAGTTGAGTTAGATAACCCCTGACGGTAACTTCTGCTTGACAGAACGGAAGAGAAGCCTGGGATTGTTGCTGGAGGTGGGTAAAGCAAAGAGGCATCTTTATACATGAGGCCCTTGATGATCCGCAGGCCACCAGCCTCCTGCCAAGCCCAGCACGTCTCAGGGGCGCAGGGCCGGCCTCGGGCAGTGCTTCTCACCCGGGGGAGCTGTTGTCTGCTGGCTGGTTCCCGCCGTCACCCCTGCGCCGAGGGGTAAGCGGTGCTCCCCGCCGTGAGAACAGAACCACCACGTGCCCAAGAAGCCCATCAACCCCACGGCAGCTATACATGTAGAAAGTCTGCTCAAAACGAGGGATGTGGAGAACTGCCACCTCAGATGTGGCACACAAGCATAAATTCAATGAAGGCATTTCAAATAAATGAAATCAATATAATTTTTTTTAGCAAGTAATATATGCTAGAGAAGATAAGCACTTACTTGGACATGGAGGTAGTCTGCAAACCCTCACGGTCTCCGGTTTATTTTCTTGACAAAGGCCGATAGCATTGTCCCTGGTCCGGCACAGGACCGGGCGATCCTGCGTGCCGTTGCCACAGCTGACAGAGCACTGAAAGGAGATGCACCGGTTAAACCCTCAGCCACCCTTTGAAAACAATGGATTAAAAATTATTTTTAAAATTTTAAACCGCTGCCCTTCGTTTGGGTCAACATGGTACATTAGTGGTTATGGGAGTAGGTAACTACAGCAACTAAATAAGAGGGAGCACCACCGCTTTTTGTGGTATACCAGTAATTGTGACACACTTCAAGAAAGAGGTTACGGTCTGAGCAATAAAGGAATTTCTATAAATGGGAGGCATCTATTCACAATGTGCACCAGGGATGGTACTGCTTGTGGTACCTATTCAACCCAGTGAGGATTAAAATTGTTTCTGATTATTTGCATTGCAAAGTTCCAAAATGAAATGTTATATCTCCAAATGCAGCCACGTTTTTTAAACAATTTAATGGAGAAATACTGAGATGAACTGCAAGGATCCTATGTATCAACATTATAAGAACAACTTAATGTTGCAATATTCTACTCACATTCCTTGCTTTTTGATGACTGCAAATGTTTGCAAATATGAGTAAGTGGAGCTTCTTGTTGCTCTAGTAAATACTCTAGCAAGAAACAGTCTGTGCAGAGTAGCAATGCATTTCTTGCTCATGCCGTGAGTTAGCCAATGAGCCAGGGATGGACAGCACAACTGCCCAGCTCCTGACACTTGTTATGGAAGTGACTGAATCCCGTTTTGCCCATAGCAATGGCAAACAAAAAGGGGTCATGAATAGGTGACCTGTATTTCCATAGTAAAATAGGTGGAAAACTCTGTCCTTTGGCTAACAGACAGAACCTTACAAGACTGAGCAGCTAAATCTGCTGAAGGCCTTTACATTGAAGACGCTTGCACCTTTGAATCTCCATGAGTGTTGGTGCCTAACTTCCTTAGGTGCCCTTAAGACTGAAGGGCTGAAGACTTAAAAGTCTTCTTTACTTGAAAGAAAATAAAACAGTGTTAAAAATTTTCCCTTCTCTCTGGGTAAGTCAACAGATAAATGATTGTGAGCAGAATAAAGAGCAGGTGGATGTCAGCTTTACTGATGCTGCCGTCTTACATCGGTGGCTCATGGGGTCTGGATGATCCAACATCACCGCAGGATGGCTTTATGGGATGTTTCTCTACCACCATCTCCTCATCTAACTCACTTTCTGTGGCATTATTAGCAGTGGAAGCAATACACCCTCTGTGTAGGTATTTGTTGTGTCAATGAATTTGCATGCAAAGCACTGAAGATTTTCTCCCTGCATTGTAAGAAATGAGTTGCTTGAGACCTCCAGAGAGAGACTGACCTGCGACCAGGGTCCTATTCTCCACTGCGCTGGGCAAAGCTCCCGGTTGCAAGGCCTCCTGCCTTCTGGACGGTCGTTGTTGCAGTACTTGGTATGAACAGACCGATTTGTATTATCGTGTAGATCGGACGGATCGCACTTGATATCCTGTTTTCCCACAACTTTTGCTGCAAGGCTCCCATTCTCCTGTAACCCATCTGGGGTAGTGAAAAGAGAAGAATTTGAGTAAAATTTTCTCTCTCCTAAATTAGGTGAGTTCAAATTGTCTGTTGAACTGTAACTTTTAAACACGGGCTTAAGAGAATGTTAAGAGTGGTTCTGATAAGGAAAAAGAAGAAAATACCAAAAACCATAGGCAGTTACAGCAAGGGTTATTTGACCGTGTCCCTGAAAAATCAGTAGTAAGACCCAGATCTTTAAAAATTACTCTTTCTCATTATCTCTGAGATAAGCAGTCATCTTACTTCACTTCATTTACTTTGATCTTAAGCTGTCCCTTCCAAGACTGTTCACAAAAATCAGGTTTTTATGTCAAAAGAAGCCACCCAAGGGTGTTGCTGAGCTTCCCAGGTCTTGGCGCATGAGCTGTGCCTTGTCTCATAATGTAGCGAGACCTGAGCATGCACCACCCATCCCCATAGCTGGTTTCCAGAGGAGTGAATCCAAACCATCTGGGCTAGAAATGCAGCTCCAGCCTGGCGTATATCTGGATACTCCATCGACCACATCCCTGACCACGCTAGACACCATCTGCTGAAGCACTAGCAAACCCAGCTACACCGTCAGTGCTGTGCACGCTGAGCTTGGGTGAACTGGGTTCTCAGCATCATAAATGTTTGGTTTTGGAGAAGGCAACACTCCACTGAACTGAGTTTGTAATGTGTAAATCAACTTGGCCACTGAAAAATGAAACCTATGGTTTGTAGTGCAGTGTAGTTGAAAACTTCACTGATCATCTAAACTGGCTCAAGAATTACAGCTAAAAATTGTAAGAAACTTAGAAAAGAGCAACAAGGACAGAAAGAACCGGAGGAAATTTATGTAGACTACTGGAAGCTTGGTTATAATCAAGTCAGTGAAGATATACAACAGCCTATAAATATTTACAGAATGCAGAGATCTGCAAGAAGGAAATATTGTTCAATGTAAATAGATGGGATAAACTCAACCAAAAAAATATATATAGTCTGAAGAAATATCCTGAGTTTGAAGAAATTGTCCTGAAGTACTCATAAAATCCTGGTTTTAGAAATAGTCAAGAAATAGCATGGGCACAAAGCAATGCACTAAATGACAGAGTTAAACAAAAAGTGGCAATTTCACCCAACTTCCTCTTTGTGGCCTATTGAAATGACACAGCTGTGGAAGAAGGCAAGCGCTGTGGAGCACAAAGCCAGGAATCCTAAGGGGACTTCTGAGACAAGGATGATTTTTTCCCAGCAGTGAAGCAGCAGCATATTAGTGCAGTGGGTGTCACGGAGCTTCATAAAATCTCTTAAATAATTGCCTCTCATATGTACAAGTGCAAAATGCTCCGATGCCATTCTATGGAAACAGAGGAGACCAAAACATTCAGGATCCTATTGAGTCTTTGTGGTACCTGGGTTCAATTATATTTGCAGCTGAAAGGAGAATACAGTCCTTGCCAGAGAGCCTGAGATACGGTTAGGTCATTACTTCAGTTCCAATAACGAGATGTTAAACCCTGACACATGCTGAGTTTATGGGGTGCAGTTTCTTGACTTTTCTCTCTTTCAAATCTTTTTTGAAAGGAAGTTAGGAAATATTGTGTGGTATGTTCTACTTATTTACTGTGCTTCCTGGAATCTACCCTTGGTCCCCAGAGAAAAAAGCTGGGATCAACATACTCCTTGCTTGCTGCAGTAGCAGCACAAGGAATATACGAGTCCTACATGTGGCAGGAGTAACCTGCTGCCAGTCAAAAAAAGCACCTGTAAAATGTGAATTAAAATATTCATAACACTTGACTATGTATAGCAAAGATGAAGGTACAACAGGCATATCATGCTGTACGAGGGCAGCCAGAGAAATCTAACAGGCCAAATATTTTTCCCTGTGTTTCAGTGTCCAAAAATATGCTGTGAACTTTAGGAAGATTTGGATTTGAGAGGCTGTATGACATTGTTTTTCTTATGTAGCACTCTGTTAATTCACACTGTGTAAAATCAACTGGTATAAACTGAATTTATGTCTATCTTTTATTACCTCAAGATGGCCTGAACACAAATGTCTGGATCAAGACAGCACTTCTTTTCTAATCCAACTTATTTCAGAAGTAATAAGAACCAGCAGTCCCAGAAATAGTACTTTACAAGCAGAATATCGCATCACATCCTCACAGTCCTGGGTCTCTGCAATGAAGCCACCTTCTTTTCAGGTGACACGTGCTGGGTGGGTGGGTAGGAAGCCCCCGGCAGCTGCCGCGGGGCAGCGCTGATGGGCAGTGCTGCTTACATGGGCTGGGAGCACTCCTGGAGGTTGCACACCCTGCGAATGGGCTTAGGCTTTTGGATCGACTCGCAGTAACTCCGATGAACCATCTTGTGGTCTGTCTTCCTCCGGCAGCCGTATTTTGTGAATTGGTTGCCTGAAAAAAAGACACTTCTCTTATTTTTGGTAGTGGTAGGTCTTACACAGGACTCGGGTTTCAAACAAACTGCACATACAGGTGAGCACGCTACAAAAGCAACTGTGAACTGCACTGAATAAACACTAATTCACGTAGATTTAGCATCCAGAATTGCTCATCCCCTTTACTTTTCACTACAGGCTACAATGAAAAAAACAACAACATCTAACATTTCAAAAACGTTCTGCAAACCTGCACAGCCACATTCAGGGGCTGCAACCGGCCCGTCAGCCTGGGGAACGGCCTCAGGGTACACATCTGGCCCCGAAAGCAGGGGTCTTCGCACTGCGAGACCCACATCGCAGGATGCAGGTTTACTACGGGCCGCCCCGTGGCACCTTGAGGTTGGGCACCCTCACAGCTTGGAGACACTCATCCAAATCTCACACATTTATACAGTTTTTCAGTTTCATAAACATAAATCAGAAATGAGCCACCCCAGATCTGCCCCCCAAACCATTAAAGTCAGATTTTTAACACCATTCACTATTTATTTATCTATTTCTTAACATAAACAAAACCCTCCCATACTCTTGGTCTCCCTAATGTCTTGTGGCAATGAATTCCACACATGGTGTTCATTCTTTCAGTTTTCTCTTAATCAATTTTGAATGCTTTGGGTTTGTGTTGGTTGGTTGGTTGGTTGGTTTTTTTACCTCCTCCGCAAGGTTTTGAACATTGGGACCATTTCTTCAAAGCCCATTCATATGACACTGAGTCCTCTTCCAAAACATTATTGTTATCTACATTCAAGGAATCTTCATGGATCATGTACTTGTAAGTCAAAGATATCTTGGCACCACCATGAGGAATCACCTAGTAGGCAAAACAGATGTAGGTAAAAAAAGATTTGAAA
>KL263555.1:0-26808 GCA_000699545.1 Podiceps cristatus
TAGCTCACTTATGTTGGTGACCAGCAGGTCCAGTTCACCTCCCCTCTGGTAGAGCTGTCTTTTGCCTGGCTTAAGAAGTTATACTCAATGCATTCCAAGAGACTGATGGAAAGAGAGAAGTCAATTTACTGTGCTCTACCAGGGACAGGAGCAGAACAATGTGTTTGATATTTACTGAGACTCCAATTTGTAGCAACATAGGTTCTTGATATCCATGGTGTTAGCCCCCGAGGAAAGCAGACCATCGCACATTTTGTTTGCAACGCACCAGATTGCGACTTTTCATCTGGTTACAGTGTTTTAGTCCTGTTGGCTTGACTTTGTCTCTGAATACAATGGAATGTCCCCTGGCACTATCAGGGAATGCAAGAGGATCTGGGCATTTGAAGGGAAGAAGATACCCAACGCTCAGTGTTAAGCAACTGTATCCCAGTCAAATTGGCTAAATGGTTAATGCGGTGGAACAATGACAGCTGAGCTCACTGCAACAACTGAAGACTCTTGCCAGGCAGTTGGTCATAGCTCTGACTATGAGGTCTGGCAGTAAGGGGGAGGAAAGACCCAGAAGGGCCATCAGAACGAATCCCCAGCTGGTATAAACTGGCCTGGCTCCAGCATAGCTCTAGGGCTGGCAGAAGGCAACGCTAAAGGCTTTAGGGAAGCAGTAGGTGTTAAGGAGAGAAGGGTGAGAGGGAGGGGGAGACACTAAGCTTAAGTGGGAAAGGGAAGACCCGGAGGGCCAAATGACAGAAATTGATGACTATTTGAAGTAATAAAACTACTAGCATCTCATTTTCCTGCATGATCCCAGGAATGTATCAGGTTACTTCAATATGCATTTGCAATTTGACTGTGTATTGCATTGCACCTTTTTTGTCTATTTTAAAAGTATTACAAACTACTACTGCTTAATTTGTTTTCATCTTGCACATGTGAAAAATGCTACAAAAGACACAATGCAATGACAAATCTGACTTGTTAGAAAAAATACAGAAGAATACCTTCTGTCTTTCAACATTTCAATTTTTCACAAACTAAGTCATTCGATTTCTAATAGTGAGTCTAACACAAAATTCAGACTAGGCTCATGTGCCAGGCCTGACATCCATGGAGATATATCGATCACAGCAGCCATTTGAATAGCAAATTTATCCCACTTTAAATATGCAGTATATATTATTTTTGTCCATAAACAAGTGACTGACATTTCAACTTCACTGTGAGATGTTATTTTAAAAGAGGGAAAAAAAGTATGTGTCTCAGAATATTTCTCCTTCAGAAAGGTTATCAAAAACTTACTTGGTTTGTAGATTTATTTAATATTGATAGAGAAATAAATGGTGAATTCACTAAAACTTGATTCTCAGCCACTGCAAAATGACAGGAATAACGATTCAACAATGAAGACAATGCATTCACAGTTGTTTTATGGTCCTATTAACAAACTAAATTTTCTTTTGCAGTAAGGAAATAAAAGGTAAATAAGCATACTGTGTGTAGCAAGGAACTGTCCAAGAGACATTCATTAGTGAGAACTTCAGATAAACTTACAAGAAAAATCAACTTTACCTTGTGTCAAAAAACAACGTCCTGACCTCAGCCATGTACATCATGGAAATGATGCTTGTTTTCTGAAAAAGCAGTTTTGCAGGCATATATGTGGCTTTTTAAATAAAGGGTTACAGCTTTTACAGTCTGTATTAACTTTATTTTTTTCCTAATTCTTATGCAGGACAGGCTTCTCTGATTTTACCTTTGATCAAATATAGCATCCTAGATGTAAAATAAAATAAAATAAAAATACCAACCAGCTGCCATAAAATTCTTCCACTTACTTTGAGAAGGAAAAGATCAAGTCTACAGTTGGGTGTTGAGTTTTTTGGGTAATCACAAGAGTTCCAGTGCCCTAATTGTCCACAGAGGGACAATACAGAAATTCCCTTCCTGACTGTATAACTGCAATTCCTTCCAAAATAAATTAAGCTGCCTTGTAAAAAAGGTGGATAGTCTGGTTTTGCCTCAGCACAGTATCAGCAGAAAGTATGCCCTCAGGTACCAGAAGTGGTACAGAGTGGAACAAAGAAAGTGGCAAGACAAATTATTCAATACATCTCGCTGAAATTAAGATGATAAAATGGCAGCTGATAACACACATTTCTTAGGCCAGTGTCTGCTTTGATCTCATTTGCATTTCAGCTACCAGTGTGTTTGCAGCTCAGTAAGCCTTTGAGATGATTCAGGCTGATAGACCTAGCCTTATTTTTAAGCAAGAACAAGTTCCATTGAGACATAGTGTGGTTTTCCTTGTCTACACAAGTGCTTTGTTCTAATACAAACATACCAATGGCTGAAATCGGGGTTTAGTCTCATGTCCTACATGTTGACAGTTAAACAGAATAGGTAAAAAAAGAGGGAGAACTGTTTAATAGCTACATGCATCACCAACTTCTTACAATAGAGAAAGGCTCTGGCACAAAACCCTAAATATGGCTTAATAAAAGGAAAGGTTTCCCTAGATTTATGTGAAAAGCTGGTTTTAGTTTTGCGCTAGAAAACAGGCTAACCTGTTGTCCAAACTGATTTGCTTATATAACGCTCATTGAAGTGAAAAAGAGAACAGTGTCACACATACTGGAGTCTTTATCATGGTCTTATAGAAGATCAGAAACATGAAGACAACTGTATTATGCTAATGGAGTGTTACAGTGGTAGGAGCAATCTAAGTGTCTAGATTAGCTACATCATGAAAACTAAAGAGTTGACTGAGATGTCCTAAGGCCAGAAGAGAGCAAAAATGATGAAAAGCAAATTGACTGAGATCTGTTCTTTTTATTTCTATGTTCCAGGGAGTTAGCAGTAACAGCGTCAGCACCATAAATGTGGTTATGGGTCTTAATTTTCCTGACCATCTTCACCTGAGGACCCTAACTCAACCATGGGCTCAAGAGCTCCATATAAGCTTCACCCTGGGGCCTTCAACCTACTGTAGGTTTAACCAGTCCTGTTTCTGTCTCCTGGATAGACTTTGGCTGTATCTTGTTAAGTCTATCCATCTCACGTCTCTGGCACTGCCTCGTAGGTGGACCACCCAGACCTATGTTGTAGCCCTTTCTCCAGTTCTTTCTTTGGCTCCATGTGGGGCTGCTCCTGCGTGGGGAATCCCCAGAGGGACCTGAAACTTGGTTCCTCAGCTTGTGTTTCTGAGATTGACAGCAGACCTTGTTATCAGCCCCCTGCCATACAGCTGTGTTCAGATGCTGTGGGACTGCACCTTGGTAAGTGAAGGCACTACCTGGGCTGTGGTCACTCTTAGCTTGTCCCCTCTCATGCAGCATTCCTTCTTGTTTTGTGCTTGACACAGAGGACACTATAATCTATAGGCAGATGTATTATCCTAGCTGTATCTCCTTTAAATATATTTGCATGTGTGGGGAAAAAAAATAGATTGTTCAATAGCATCCTTCCCACGATTATTGTTGAGATCCTCAGGCCTCAGCACACTGCAATGGTAAATCACTAACAGCCTTCTGATCTTACCCATTATGTGAAACTCTTCTTTTTTCAGCATAAACTCATCTATAAATGGCCTTGAATAGCATAGGTAACTGGTTCATCAAACTCCACAGGCACTGACAACAGCTGAGCTGAACATTTTTGTTTTGTTTACTGCTTGTGACTGCAGGACACTGGGACGAAGGAGGGGAAGCTTATTTTTTGTAGGCAAAGCAATAAAATATATGTATATATTTACACATGCAGCATTCAAAAGTTAAATTTTATACATTCATTGCCATGCCATCAGGGAATAAAAACTTTTTACCAGGGCCTGCTGTGATAAGACAAGGGGAAATGGTCTTAAACTGAAAGAGGGGAGATATAAACTATACATAAGGAAGAAATTTTTTACAATGCGGGTGGTGAGGCACCGCACAGGTGCCTCTGGGCACAGGTTGCCCAGAGAGGCGGTAGATGCCCCATCCCTGGAAACATTCAAGGTCAGGTTGGACAAGGCTCTGAGCAACCTGATCGAGTTGGAGATGTCCCTGCTTATTGCAGGGGGGATGGACTAGATGGACCTTAGAGGTCCCTTCCAACCAAAACTATTCTATGATTCCATGGAGTGGAGGGAAGGGGGAAGCTATCCCAAGCCCATAGAAGAAGAAAGGTTGTTATTAATGATAGATATAGTGATGAAGATAAATAAATGAGCAAATACTTCCATGCAGACAGCCAAGTTACAGAAAAATGTGATATTATTATTAAGCATACAGCTTTCAAGGAAGATCATTACTGAAAATAGGTCCTGGCAGCTTGAAATGAGGGAATGTTAATGGGAGGCAGGAGGAGGGCCATGGGGTCATGGTTGTGATGATTAAATTTGATCAAACAACATGATCAGGAGCAAATCTCATTAAATATTTTCCTCTTCATAGAGAACAGGCAGAAATGTAGGTAGACCTGATGTAGGTGGGTTTTCAAAGTACGGCACAAGATCATAACAAGCAGCACCACAATGCAGTGCAGTGATGCGGACTTGTGAATTATGTCGTCATATATGGACCTCGTTTGGATAGGTAGCAGCATCTGGCTAGCAAGACAGTTTCTGGTTATTTAAATATGAAAGTAAGGAAAGTCACTTGAGTAAAAAAGATTGGTAATTCCTCAAAAAGATGGGAATTTTATAGAATAGCAGTTGGAGATCGCCGTTTCAATGTGCAGTAGAAACGCACACAAGAGTTCTTATACATAGCACATTTGCTGTATTTCCTTCACACTTAGTACATGGGAATGATGTGATTGAGATGCAGATCACTTTCAAGTAGATTTGATCTTAGCAAGTACATGTCTTTTGGCGGGCAAATCTTCAATGTTATTTTTCCATTCCCATCCAAACCAATCCAATGAAATTCACATCCAGTCAAGAAAAAAGATCAGTTCCTGCTAGAACTAGTTTGGCCAAAGCTTCAGTTAATTTCTGTGGTATTCCCAGCTAAACCTGTAAATTACATTAGTAAATTTCTGCCATCAGACCAGTGGTCTGCCTAGCTCAGCAACTCGTCTGTCAATGGCCAAAAATGGATTCCTAGTAAGAAACACTGCAAGAAAATATACTGATTTGCTGTGTGCTGTCAGGTGCCAACCGCTCAGAGACTTCCTGAGTCAGAAGTGGTTTCTTTGCATTAGTAAATCTAATCCAGCTGTCTAATCTAATATTTTAAACCAGCTTTATAACTATGGTAGAGACAGACAGACATCTCCAGGGAATGATTTATCCACTCTAAACATGGGTGTCCAAGGTAAGATGACTTGTTCTCGGATTCCACTCTTCCTCCTTTCAAATGTTCTGTTACTGAAAGCCTCATTTTACTGTCATATTACATCTTAAGGGGCAGCAAATTTATTGAGGATAGCAGGAAAATCAAAGGCAGGAATGAATTTGACAACACGAGCAGACACAAAATCTAGTAGTAACAACCTCAGCGCAAATTGCCATTTTAGTCAATACATCTCATTTGAAATCTACACACATTGTTGGGTCAATTTGGCTCAAGATAGCCACATGAAACAAATATCTTTAACTTCCCTTTACAGGTAGGTCAGGTGAATCATCAAAGCCACCAGAGGAAGTTTACACTGAGAATTAGGACCCTAGATTACTATCCCAGCCAACGCTCTGAACATCAGCATTTGCCTGCTCCCATCCTCCAAACTGTACCTGTGGTTTTGAGAGCTTGTACACACAAAGCAGGGGAGGATAAAAACTGGGAAACCCTAATTGTTACCATTCAACTGTCAGGTAAGGAGCAAGTAGAAGCAAGTATCATCAATAAGTATGTTTGTTTTGATTAAAGATATTATGTAAATATAATACTCAAATTCTGTGCAGGCCTTAGGCTCTTGGCAAATTGCTAATGCAGCCCTCAGTATTGTGAGGTTTAGGCTTCCCCACTGTTGATTAAGAAGTGTCCTTGATAGATCTATAAATATGGAACATTACTCTGATTAGTGTGATAATTTGCTGTTGCAGAAGTGTGTATTAATGCAAAGCGATACCACTAGTTTTTCACATGACATCGCGTGAGCAGAGGGGAGAAATAATGAAATAAACATTGCCTTTGCTTGGCTACTGAGAATTCAGCATTTGAATGTTGAGTCCTTCATGACTGTAAACTAAGTGGAGATAAAGTCTGGAACCAGGTTCAGACAGGGAGGCTAGTCCTAGCTGTGGATGTAGGACACACCAAGTCACTGCTGCTTTGCAGACTCACTGAATTTGCACAGCTCGACCTACCATTCCAGCAGTGATGAGGAGGCTGTATTGCAAAAGGAGAGCAGCAAAAAGACATTTGTTTGTCCTCTGCAGGGCTGGAATGTGAATGTCATTTTTGTCAGTCATTGCAGGGAAATCAGTGCCACAGGAATGTGGCATCTGCTCAAAATAAACACATGTTTTAAGAAACTTCATCTACCTGAAGAAATACTAGTGTGGCCATCTAAGAAGAATAATTGTACATATTAAATTCAGCACAGAACATCTTTTTGGTAAGATGCTGATATGGGAAGATCCTTGATAGGGAATGATAGGGAAACAGTGACTTAGGGCAATGATAATTAAACCTTTCAGGGCAATGATAATTAAACCTTTCTGTGTCAGTCATCCTTTAGTTTTTAGTTCAGAGCAGGATGAGAGGACTTTCCACCGCCACAGGATGTTTGAGTAGGAGAAGCAGCAGGGAACACAATGCTTGAAGCAGGGAGCTACAGACTCAAAAATTTAGTTCAGAACTACCACTGTTCAAAAGTCCTCAGGAAACACAGAGAAAATGTACCTCGAACGGGCTGTGGAACAGTCTGGGCTTAAAACCAAGTCCTCTAACTGTTTGCTCTGCCTTCTCAGCAAATGGTAGATCTCTTAATAATGTAAATTTTAGAAGCAGGTAAAATTAATGAAAACATTTTTCTACTTGGGCAAGAAGAAAAGGGAAGGGGAAAGAATTCACAGGTGATTGCAGCTGGTGAGATGTTTTTTCTGGCAGGCAAGATATATGCTGTTTCTGGCCGCATAGCTCTTTCTCAGTGATAACGCAACAGAGACAAGGAGGACAAAGTAGTTCCTTTCCCATAAGAGTTTCTAGTCCAGTGGCTAGAAGAGTGCAATGGAAGAGGAGAAGAGGGTCTAATGGCCAAGACCTTTGCTAGCAGTATATTTGGTGGAACAGTATCGTTATCCCTGACCCAACTACAATGAAGCCTGAAGAACTGGGACAGTGTGAGGGGAAGAAAGATCTCAGCACATTCTGCCATTTCCCTTTCTTCACTGGAGCTAGACAGACCCTGTGATGGACAACAGAGACAGTTTCAGGATCTGTGGCACAGAGCCGAGCAACTACCCGATACGTGCTGGTACCTTGATTCCAACCCACCTATTCATCCATTAAGTGCAAGTACATTATGACTCCTGCATGTAAGTTTAATCACTTGAACAGTTTTCCCTTACAAAATATGCCAAAATAAATCCTGAACTTTTGAAAAAAAAAAAAACAAATATACAAAAAATCCCTGTTCCTTTGATGTGGAAAACTTCTGGGGGGAAACAAACAAACAAAAAACCAACACCCATCACTAAAAGAAATTAATGTCTGTAAACTACTTTGAATAAAATGACATTATGATGCATTTGTGCTGTTTGTTTAGTGCCAGTTATAGCTGAATAACTCTATAAATACTGACGGGAAAAAGGTGAAAAATTTTACTTGCTCTGGACCCACCCCCAAAAAACCCATGGTAACAAACCAATTTATTATTTTCAGTCTTTTCTCTTTATTTATCTCTGGGGTCCTCCATATGGACTGTTTGTCTCTGCAAACTGTCCCAAATGAAAGTGCACTTATATATTCTCCCATGAGCAAGATGCGGTATGCTGCATCGGTAGCAGTAATACATTGCATGCACCTTTGAATCATAGAATCATAGAATTGTAGGGGTTGGAAGGGACCTCGAGAGATCATCGGGTCCAATCCTCCTGCCAAAGCAGGCTCCCTAGGACATAGCACTGAGATAGGCGTCCAGGCGGGTCTTGAATATCTCCAGTGAAGGAGACTCCACCACCTCCCTGGGCAGCCTATTCCAGTGCTCTGTCACCCTCACTGTGTAGAAGTTTTTCTGCATGTTGGTGCGATAATGTTGACAATATCTCGGGGAAAAATTAACTAAATCGGGAGTTCTAAAAATCAAGAAAGTACTTGCCAAAACTCAAGAGAAAAGTCGTGAATTCTTACCACTAGTCTAACAAATATACTCCTCAGATTTTCATTAGGATGGGTACAAAAACATAGGTATCTATGAGAAATAGAAGACACAGAACAGCACATTAAGGAGCAGGCATTATAGCTGATTAGAAAACTAATATAAACCAATGGTGTCAGTCTGCTGCTACAGAGAGAAACATTGTCTTAGGTTTGATGATTATGAATCTGCATGAAAGGTGAATATCCCTTCCGGCCTTCAAGAACTGCTAAAATTTCACTTACGAGTAAGATGTTCAGTTGTGCTGAATGACTGTACTTCCAGAACGCTGGAAAACTAATATAAACCAATGGTGTCAGTCTGCTGCTAGAGAGAGAAACATTGTCTTAGGTTTGATGATCATGAATATCTGCATGAAAGGTGAATATCCCTTCCGGCCTTCAAGAACTGCTAAAATTTCACTTACGAGTAAGATGTTCAGTTGTGCTGAATGACTGTACTTCCAGAACGCTGGAGAATTCAGAGATTCTCAACAAGAATAACTGAAGAACTAGCCAACATGACCTAGGAAAGCTTTTACGGAATCCCTAAAGAAAATAAGACTATTAGGGGACACAGTGTTGATTTTCAAATACAACAAACATGCAAAAAAGGGCTGCAAAGATGAAAGGAATAAAATTATTCTCCATATCCGCTGTGGATAGAACAAGTTGTCATAGACTTTTCATCTTTACTTTAAGTCCACTGGTAAGTAGAGTGACACACTGATCTGACACAGTTAAAATGGTGTGGAACCTCGGTTCTTTGATGCTTTCAAGATTTAGACATTTTCCAAAACCTATGTGAGCAGCATGGGTGCTGACTGGGCTAGGATATTTCCCATGTTCCTGCAGTCTTGTTTTCTCCTATTCTTGCAGAACATTCAACAATCAATTGTTAACATGAGGATACAAAGGTGTGTAACAGAGGACATCCAAAAAAGTTTCTGAATGCTAGTTGTTAAATATTACATCTATATCACAGCTTGATACTGAGACATACATAAACTAAATCAGTTAAATATATAACAATTATTTCCAAGCAACTAAACCATCCGCAGTTTGGGAGACCTATTCTGCATTTTCAATATATGCTAAGGCATGTACATTAAAATTTCTTCTCTAGGAAGGTCTCTTTTCTGTTCAGGGCTAAAATGAGACAAACCCCAAAAGCCAGACAAGGAGATTGGCTGGTTTAGATTCCTACATTAAAAAGAAAAAAAGAAAAAAAGCCATAAAAGACATTAATTGATTTTTTTAAAAAATATGAGAATTAAAAAATAAACAAAAATCCTTGCACAGTTCTTTTCCATCATGGCTTTTAAATAGCAAGACTTCTGTAGCTATGTAAAAACACAGACAGCAAGGGAAGGGGTGTGATTCTTCCTTCTTTTATCCTACTGGAAATCAGGAGTAACCCCAATGACATCCATGGAATTATGATGATGTAAAACTGGTGTATATGAGGGGGGAAAAAAGCCATCCAGAGAAGTATACTGCATTGGTTTCAATAAATTCTCTCCCTTTTTAACACCAGCTCTATAAAAACCTCCAATAAAATTTTATGTGCTAGGTCTGGTGCTGAAATGACCAGACTCTTTCCAATAACATAAAACTGCAGTAAGCAATTAGAATATTTCTGCTTAAATATGTTGTTCCAATTTGTTTACTATCTCATCCCAGAGTAATTCTCCCACATCATTCACTATCTCCAGTATTATCAGCATGATTTTCTTCAAGATACAGAGGAATATGATTTTGAAACTTGCATTTATCTCTACATATTTCTGAATATGTATTTCCCCAGATGTTATATGTATTTCCCCAGATGATATATTCCAAAGTATTTCTCCTGAAGTTTTGCTGTTGCCTTGTTAACAATTATATTCAAATTGCTTATGTTTTGTGCTACTTTATTCCCGCCATGAAAGTATCAAACCATCTCCAGCATAAATAGTATGCAACCATGGAGACTTACAGATTCAATATTGTAGTGCACATTATTTAGTGCTACAGTCTTGTATGAGTTCACTTAGTTTTTAATTTACCATCATATTTTGCATTTGGGCAGCAGCATATGAAATTTTTACTATGAAGGACCTGATTTCCAAAGTAATTTGGCCAGGGTTTAGATGAAGTTGAAAAGTTCTTTAAATATATATTATAGCTATTAAATCCCCACATTCTCCCCTTCAGTTAATGAATACATACATTTTAGTGAAATTGTGTAAATATGAAATCAATGGTCACCCACTTACAGGTTGTCTTATTCCTTCTGTTACTGTGAGTAATTTCTTAAAATGGTCAGGACTGACTTTCTTCCTACAAGTACCATAGCTATTACATTGAGCAGAAATAAGCATTTGAAATGTTTCACTATTGATTAGCACAGGCAGACGGTGGAAGTTCTAAAATGTGAGCCAAGATTTTAAATGCCTGTGACATGCAAACCTGTAAGAGTCACTGCCAGGTCATGATATAGCTATAACACAGCAGTGAGGTAAATGTTTCAATGACGAGCTGTAGGAACAGTCCTTGCGTGGTGAGGACACCAGGTTGGAGAGTATAGATGATGCTGATCAAATTTAGCTAAAAAAAAAAATTGTTGTCGAATCGAAACATCATTTATCTATTTAAGTTAATACAAATTCTTATATGGTATCAGACATGGGGGGGGCGGGGGGCGGTTAGCTCCTTCCATCACTTGCACACTCTTAAAGTTTGGTTTCCCCCACCTTTTAAAATCTAAGTACATGTTAGAACGTAATCTGTCTTTTCAAACTGAGAAGCATCACTTTTGCACTGTCCACAGTGTGTGTTTGCATTAACTTGCGCGTCCCTATTTAATCTTTGCTACGCAGACACTTTGGTGCAGCAGACTGTAAACCTCCAAGATCTCTGATCGTGATTTTGTGGTTCACTAACTCTCTCTCCTCTGTACAAGTCTGTGTCTGTGGAAGAGTTGGCTTTAAGGATTGTGAAGCAGCGAATTTTCATGAATTAGAATGAGAATATTTTAAATGCAGGTACAACGCCATTTCTACACCAAAATGGAACCAAATATACCATTGAAGAAGAAATATCCAAGTTCAAATTCAAAAACAAAATTCTGGGGCCTTTTTCCAGTGCTAATTCTTCAAGGTGAAGAATTTTTTTCTCCCTGTCAAAAAGGAATTTCCCTTGTTCCAGCATGTATTTTGCAACACACAGAAACACGCAACATGTTGCAAAAATACACAGCAACATGCATTCAGTCACTGCATTCCAGTGCTTGTGCTGCAATCTGTGATCTGCACATACCTGCACATTCATTTGTATATACACGTATATATTCTGTTTATGTTTGCAAATATTACCTGGATACATGCATAGAGTATAATCAATAAACATTTTGTAGAGGAGTATTTAGGCACAGAACAGTTAAATTTACTACGGACATTGCAGACATGTATATGAAAAGCATGAGCTGAAGTAAGAACTCCTGAACCCTTATTTAAACCAATGCTGCCTTCTGCCAAATGAAGAACTTTCTTTCTAGTAAAAAACCCACTGAACGTTAACAACCTCAAAACCACCTTCCACTCATTTTTGTGCTTTTTATTGTTTCAACTCAAGTTAAAAAGTATCTCTCTCCAGATCCCAAGGGCTTGAAAAGAAACACAATATGTAAACATCTCTGAAAACATCAATTAATGTCACCCAAAACCTCTTCCCAACTGAAAGTTAAAATGCAAATAAAAATTATACATAATGTGTGGAGTGGATCCAACACACTAATTACAATTACAGGAGAGTTTGTGGTTAGACCACACATACGTAGTTTACCGTTTCTAAAATAGGTACCAGACAGTAAGATACTAATAATTACACTAAACCTGATTTTAAACATCCTTCAGATGTGTACACCGTGTGCCTCCAGATACAGAGTTTGCCAGAATGTTCTGTAATCTTTACTGTTTCTACTTAGTGAAATTTTTTCATAATATATACAATGGCCATCTTTTTGGCTCTTCATTTATCTTTCGTTTGGTTTCGCATCACTGTTCTCATATTTTCCTCTTGCTCGGGTGAAACCTTACACAATAATCTTTGCTGTTTTGATTTATTATGAAGATGGCTAGTTTCCATTTTCATAGTTCTGTATATTTTCACACTTCTTGGCAAATAATCAGTAACTAATTTTTAACACTCCTACGTATTAGTTAAATTTTGTTATCTTAGCTATGCAGAATGACAAACTGAGACACAAACAGGTCAAGTGAATTTAACTGAGGCTACGCAATGCGTAATCAATAACAGAAAGGCTCAGAACAATATTAACAGTTTCTGACTTTCAGCTCCATGGTTAGCAAGGCTGTCTCTCAAATTTAAGTGGTTCATTAGAGCCAAGGAAAAAAGAGAAGTTTACCATTTCTAATTGTGCCTGTTGTTTATATTGCTGAGGCATTACAATCCATGTCTGTAAATGGTGTGAAAAGGAAATATTAGCTCACAGAGGTCGTCAAAATAGTAGTAGTGAATAAATGAGTCTATAAAATCCCGTAAGAAACAATTTCAAGATACAGGGAACTTCACAGCAGTATCTATCTGGATACACATCCTTTATCATAAGGAAAATATGCCGCCAGCCTTCCAGTCAAGGGAAAAGTGGCCATGGAGCTCATACAAGTCAATTTGTCAGTCAGATGACAAATTTTAATACAAAGTAGAGAAATACCCTACAAATGAAAAACATGGGAATCTTTAAATATGTCCAATGGTTGTTTCTTGCCTCAGCAGTTCTAGAGACCATTGTAGAGGCCAGTCCTGACTTAATCCTCTACGACATGCAAACGCAGGTTCAAGCATAATTAAACTACTATATAAAATAAATTGAAATCAATGTAATTCAGTTTTACTTCTTTCAGGGAATAAAGTCTCAAACAATGAATAGTGTAACAGTAAATTACAATGAAGGAATTTCATTAAAATATCAGAAAATGAATACATAGGTGATAACAAAAAATAAACAGTTAATTATCTTGCATATACCCAAGGCAAGACTATCAGTGTAGTGCCCTGGAACATATCCAGTGCTCATTTTCCCGATCATTGATTGAATTTAGCACGTTAGCATTTTCTTAACCTACATCAATCAGTACTTTCATCCGCTTTAGAATTCCGTACCTATGTTCAACTTAATCAGTCGTGTTCATGCAGTACGTGACGCAATACTAAAACGTAGCCATTGAACGTCTCTGCTCTTTCAGCAACGGCAAACATAAGGTCAGATAGGTCCACGCGCCTGCCGTGCCCAGGAATAAGCTAGACACTTCTGCTTCGGCTGCACCCCTGGCCGGCCAATTTTGTTTAAGGCTTCACCTATTTAAAACCATCATATCTGGAATTAGACTACAGACATTTGGGGATCTGTGACTGGAGTTAAGTTTTCAAAGCTGAACTTTGATGTTGAATCTTTGTAGGGATACTAGGTGGTGTTTCTGTGAACTGAATTTGCATTTTCATATCCAAAGACAGCTTTTAAATTTGATACCTATTATCTAGAAAAGATTTGAGGTCTGGTATATTCATGTATGTGAAATTTTTATATTTCTCTCCCATCTTTTCAATGGTTCAGTTATCAATGTGGTATCTAAGTGACTTCTGTGTCTTAGCATTGTGGTTAGAATAAATCCTGTGCTGCTCAGACATGGCACTGAATATTTCACAATGATCTTCCTGAGAACTGCCTCAGGAGGGAAATGGGAGACAGAGAAAGGAGGCTGTTATCAGGCACTAGGAAAGACGTTCTGAGGGTGGTACAGCCACCCTGGTGCTTTTGCTCATCACAACTACCGGAACAGGACTGGGGCCATCCTTCTAGTTTCAAACCTCCTCAAAACTGGGCTAGGAGGAGCATTGTGCTAGACACTTACACACAGATACGTAGGCGATTAGCTAAATACCCTAAATTAAAATAGGGGAGGAAGAGAAGACATTCTGCATATAAATATTTCATATAGTTACAGAGATACGAATTGTATGCTATGTATCTTTGTGACAGCAAAGTTAATGAGAGCATCGTGTATGAGAAAGAGAGAGTAACAAGGCTTGCAGTAATTTTTAAACTATAACATCAAATTCTATTTCTTTTGACTCACAGTCAAATAGATTTTGTTAGAAGTCATGTTCTCTGAGCTAACTCCTAACTCCATATTAAAGAGGGTGATTACTATTTCTATTTTTTTCTTCTGTTCACGCAAAAGTAGAAGTGGTGGGGAGCTCTCTATAAATAACTATCAAAGAGGCACTTGGAGTTATGATACTTATGGAAAAGGAATATTCCATCCGATTTATGCATTTGTCTAAATGGCTTCTCTTGATGACGTGTGTAGGAATTAATACTTGAGAGACAGATGTCCAGAGAAGCACTGTTCAATTGCTTTCCCAAATGAGTATCATAGTTCTAATTCTTACTGCTTTCAAATATGCAGCTATATATTACAGTAAACATCAAAGGTCATGTTAATATGTGCATTTCCATCAAGAAAATTCCCAAATCACAGCTGGTTAATTTGATGTGAAGACTTCAGTTAGTCATTCTCAATTTTAATTTTGACTTCTCTAATACTAGGTAAATGTAAATTAAAGCAATCAAAACAATATGCTTCTCCTGTGAGCCACCAAAGAGGACATGTTAGAATAGAGAAGTTTCTAAAAACCAAGCTGTAATCCCATTAGTTACCACATACGTGGCAAAATTTTAAACGGATATTTATGCTTTCTACATACAAGCTGGAGTTGTTGTGGCACAGTAACATTTTCCAGTCAGAACTTATATAGCACATATCAGATGAAAATTTGTAAATGCAATGAGAGATAAGAATGAACCCACCAAGTTTAAAAACGTGAAAAGACTGTAAACACGACAAAAAGAAATTGGTCAGTCAAGCAGACCCTTTGCAGATGTAATCAATCTCGGTTAAACAGAAGGCAGAAACTGTAAAAAGAAGCTATTATGATCAAAGAAATTACCTTGAATTTATGAATAAGCACTGCAAACAACATCTTATGAATTGATGCAAGACACTTATATGGAAACATTCTGAGGAAAATGGAAAGATTTCACGGATGATTAATGCCTATACAGCAGAAAAGGTGAGAGCATAACTTCATTTAATGTAAACATGATTATGATCCTTATTCTGCATGAAATTCAAGTTCATGCTCACCTATTTTGGAACCCTTTTGAGATTTTAAAGTTCAACACATCCTTAAGTACATTGCTGAATTGTGGAAATGTGTCACTATGTGTGATGAATTCTAACAGGTGTGAAGAAATAAATATTAAAAAACATCAAAAACACCTCATATATCAGAATTAAGTTTTTAACACTTAGTCTGTTACAAACGGAAGTTCTGTGGAGAATGACGAAGAATCAGAGCATGAAGTTGAATTATGAAAAAGAAATCAACAATAGACCAGAATGTTTTATTTACCAATTTATAACCACAAATGGATGGAACTTATTCTGTATGAAAGTATTCGGAATAGGCATACAGATACTGTTTGCAGTTCTTGTGCCTCCAGGGATACACAAGCTATAGGAAATAATTTTATAATTTATTTCTATTACTTACATGTTATAAACACCTATGCTTCACCCTTGTTTCTGTATTGAACTCAGCAAAGAAACATTGTTTCAGTGTATCTAAAACGTATCACTTGTATACAATGAAATCTGAATATAAAGACAATCAGGATATAGAGAATCTGCTGTTTAAGTTGGTAGCTTGTTCCAAGGATTCACTTTTAACCTGAATATACTTCCCATTTTAAATTTTCATTCTACCAGATACAATGGTAAGAAAAGTAATGTCCTTAATAATAAAAGTGATTGATTACCAAAAATGTTAACAAGCAAAACTAACCTACCCATAGAGTAATATTTTTCGCAGTAGGAAAAACTATCATCAACAGGCTTTCTCTTGAAAAATTAAGCTTAATTTCAAATGTAGTACAAGGTTTCCTGCTGCTGTTGCTGTATGTAACAGGGAAGATAAATGGGACTTCACAGAGCCTACTAACTTCAGCAGTCACTGAGGTTTTTGTCCACAAGACTTTGTGCATAGAAAACTGGCTTATTTCATGGCATTGCTGCTTCTGCTTATTCCTATGAAATCAATGTCTTTCCTACATCTGGAATTATTTAAGGAAAACTGGGGGGCTTTTTCTGTATTAACAGATATTGAAAATTCAGAAATTTTCTTGACATCTTCAGTTCCCTGTATCACTCAAACGGTATCTTTTCATATTTCTAAGTTAAGTAAGCATGAAATGACATGGAACAGTTGGCTCTCTGCATTTTCCTGTTTGGTTTGGGGGTTTTGTGGAGGTTTTTTTTGGTTTGGGTTAGATTTTTATTTATTTATTTATTTATTTATTTCTTCTCTTCCTCCTTTCACCTTTGTTAGAAGCTGCACAGAGAACTCGCTGCTGGTGCAGTCAGGTTTTTTCCAGCACCCTGCACATCAAAGCAACCATGAAGAGACTGAGGACTCTGATTGTTCACCAGTTTTTACCATCCACAGTTCAACCTGGAGAGCAAGCATATGCCCTGAAAAAATGGAATTGTCCCAAGGAACTCTCCCTGGAGCACTGTTTCTTTTTACAAGAGGCTCTGGACATAGTACTGAGAAAGGAATATTCAAGCATATTTCATTGAGCAGAATTCAGTCCCACAGCCCACTTGAATTCACTGATAGCACTTTACATTCGTGTTTCCAACTAGTTGAGTATCAATGTTTCTCAGGATGCTCCATTCCATATTTATCAGCAAATCTGCATATGCGAATACCACCACTAAAAATGGCTATTTCTACAATTGACTATTTAACTTCAAGTATTGAAGTGATGATATCATGGTGAATCTCTTGCTGTTAAGAGTGCAACTTGAGACACAACAAAAGGTACCACAATATAAAAGAAAAAAGCTGCATGCTACCGCACCATCACGGATAATTTTCCATCATTCCCAGGTAAATGCAGAGTATTTTGATCTACTTATGCTCTATGTGTTGCTATTCACTTCTTACTCAGGGTCTCCAGCTGACACACAGAACCATAAAGATTTCTGAAAAAGTAGATACAGTGGTGTTATGTACACTAATGTAGCGTATAAAAAGGTAGAAGAATTGGAATGGGATTTAATTGCCTTCTAAATATTGGCCAAGAAGGTTTTGGCCAGGTAAGTGAAAAAGTACATGAATCCCTTCATCCAACACACTCTCTAAGCAGGACTGTTTTGGACCCGTATTATACATTAAAATTACCACTTGGACCAGAAAATTTCTCTCACAAAAACCTTATCTTACACTCCTAGTAGAATGTCATATATCATGTAAGAAGGCAGTTTCTACAGGAACCCCCATGCATCCAGAAGACGCACTGTTCATGTCAAGTGAAATGATAAGGCATTTCTACACTGCACAACAAAGAAATTCCCAAGCTTCCAAATGCTCAAACTGGTATTTTCACCAAGTATATAGCTGCAACGGGGAATTTCGGTCTGGCATCTACTAGCCACATTAACACAATACTGTATTTGGCACTTAATCTTTCCTCTCTGCTGAATCTAGTGTAACGTTGCAGATACAGAGATTTCACAGAAGTTTAGAAACATCCATATTGTGCCTGCTGATGCCACCTAGTCTTGGGTTAGCATTTGATTAGGGATTTGAATGTCTCTGCTCCCACTGTATAGAGTAAGCTTCCTCAAAGTAGATGAGATAATCCTTCAGGAAGGAACTAGTTTTAGGAATGAAGAACCTGGGAAATTGGCTCTGGGCCACAGCGAAACCCATTCTTGGCTAAATTCCACAGTAATCAAATCATCCAATATGTGAGTAGAAAGAGAAGGGCTCTACATTCTACAGTTCCGTTAAGGTTTCTCCTGAGATAAAAGTAATCATACATGCTTAACCAGATATACCTTACACAGCCTTGGGCCAGCGGCAGTTAACCTACACTGATCACTGGTGGTGTAACTACTGACAAACAAAACCCAAGAGGAGATGTCTTCATATAAGATGCCACTTCTATTATTCTCTTTCCATCTATTTTCTCACAACTGCTTGTTGTTATTTTATCTCTGTGAACAGCCCACAAAAGATAAAGCCAACAAAAATAGGGACTGTTTGCCTGTGATGCATCATCTGCCTGGAAGCAATGTGATTGCCTCAAACATTTTGGCTAGGAATGTTTTCACGGACTCTGAAGGCAGCTGCCGTGTTGTCACTGTGACCCAAAATTCCCAACAGAAACTCTGACAATTCAGAAACAGAAGGTGAAGAGGGCTCTGACAATGCAAACTTTGAAGAGCAACATGCAGATTGACCCCAGGGGAATACCTCACAAACTGTGTCTGTTCAGTTGAGCGTAGGAGACAGAATCAAATCCAATAGCTGCAATAAAGAACAGACAGAAAAAGGGGAAGGCAAAGGAAATGTAGGGGGAAAAATTAAAAAAAAAAAAAAAAAGATATCACACTTCTGATCACATATCCCCAGTCAGAAGCACAGACATAAACAGCTCTGAGTATCCAAGGATCTTCTTGTGGTAGAGGATTCTGGAAGACCTATGGTGGAAGGATGAGGGTAGGTAGTTTTCATGGGTACCTAGAGAATTAGTCTGGGTAGTCGTAAGGTGCTATGGAGGGAGGTGTTTTAATGATGGAGCTGGTGACTGGGGAGGTGATCTCTGTTGAGAGGAAGGAGGAACAGGTTTGCTCTGCCATGCACTCAGCTTGCAGGAACAGCAAAAAGTGAATATATGATAGACTGGATCTACAAACACCCTGCTTTTAGCCAGTTCTCACCTTTTCCACAGAAAAAAACAAGGTTAGTTCAAAATCCTACAGCACTTCCAGTTTAGCCAACTTTTGATCGGAAGCGCTTGGGGATTCTCTCATTCTCCGGGGCTGACTGCTACATATATAGCAACTAGATCAATGATTTCCAGAGTTCCTGTAGTCTGATCACAGTATCTGACAGGGCTGACATCTGGAAATCCCAGAAAATGTACAAAATCCATAAATTCTGCCTTGGACAAAATTGTGGTGGAAAAATAGAATGTATCTGAAGAAATTCTAAATAAGGGCAAAAGTGACATGAGACGTGGATAAAGATTTAATATGACCCTCAGGGTGCAATAAATCATATAGAGACAGTGATAAAATATTTCATGTTATTTCCTTACTCCAGAGTCTTCCTTTTCATACTAGGCATTCAGGGTGGTGTTCACCTCAGACCATTTTAAATATTTGTTTTTATCTATAATCTCAGGCTCCTTCTACAATCCAGGGAAAAATATATGCTCTTCCAGAGGAAAATTCACCCCAGTTTAATAGGAAGATGAGATCCTTCTCAATGGATTTTTACCCTCTATAAGTTAGGTATGTTGTTTATGCTATTGATCAGGTCCATATATGTGATTATAATATCAAAGTCAACAAACAGAATCACTTGGATCAAGCTTCAGTCATCAAATTATCTAGCTACTTTATACATTTATTTTAGAACAGAATAAATTCACCCTATCAGTCCAAATAATTGTGTCTCCGGAAACAGCTATGAAAAGAGCCCAAATTGCTTTCTAGATATTTAACTTGTATGTGCAAAACTTGTGTAAAATGAATGATGATAAAACATCTGTTATAGAGGATTATGATGAGAAAGGAAATAGAAGAATACTTATTACCACATGATACTTTGTACGGTCTTACTATAATGTGACAATGCTATAGTGTGCCAATATAATGATATAATCAGTTAGACACCTGTGTAAGGAGAACTCCCATGGGTAAATTTGTAATGAATGGAGATGTATATTCAGATAAACAGAGAATAAATATATGTTTATTAATGCATCCGGCTCTAGTGTTAAGCACAGTACACTGTACTATAAAGGATGATTTAAAATAATTATTGTATACGCATCTCAGTGAGCAGGGACTAGGGTTCAAGAGAAATGAGGTGGAGTTTATATTTTTGCACTGAGCAAGTGCTACCAGACTTTCAGCACCTCATTCTCATGAGCCATTAATTAAGGATTTTGATACTTATTTTGTATGTAAACTACAGTAAGTCTTTTAAAGAAATTATTATGTGAATATTAAGTGCCACCAAATCAGTAGAGACCAGTTCCGGTGCTGATGTCAATGAAATGCTACCTATTTTCTTTGCTAGGCGTATAAAAAATTTGAATATATTCTGCAGCAAAGCAAAGACCACATAGAATGCTTTAAAAATAGCAGAAGAAGCAAGGAAGGAAACAAGCTGTTTGACAGATGTAGAAACCTATAACACGGTCACATTAAGTACTGCTTAAATTTTGCACTTCAGCATGGCCCCACAGGCTACTCTGACTGCAGTCACACCTGTGGGTAATTCCAGTTAAATAAAAACATGGTCAAGGGTGAGACTTTGTAAGAAATGTCAATCCATAATTTGTAACACGTTAAGTGGAATCATCACCTATAGCACTTCCCTTGCTAAATTAGCAACAGATTTAACTCAGTAACAAGCTACAGCAAGGTGCACCTCAGTCTTGCGTGAACATCCAGATTTGCATTTCCTCACTCAGTCATGCCTCTGGATATTACCCTGTAGTACCATGACAACAATGTGCCGTTCTGCCTTTAACGGATTTGACAAGGGCATGGCTTAGGGGACACAACTGACAACACCGGGTTACACAGTAATAAGGGGTCCCACAGGTGAATGCTATTCTACTCAATTTTGAATACTTTTTTGATAAACTTAAAGGGAATTTCATTTTGTTTTTTGCCCAGAGACACAAATTCTGAACTCATTCTGTATTAACTAATGTGTTTTGGTGATTTAGTGGTCTCAGGAAAGAATCTGAAGCCAAATGTTTTGTATTACTAATGATTTCCAGCTATAACATAAAAATGAGGCAAGGTTCAAATCTGTTCTCCCCTAAAAGATATCCTCACAGCTATGCGTACACTATCACCGGGGACATTTACTCACCATTTCATTCATCAGTTCTGGTCTCCTGATCACTTGGGCAGTCTACATGGCAATTTTCTTGGGAAACTAGCGAGTTTTCTCCAAGAGTAAACCTAAGCAGAGCTGGGAAAATGATTTTCTACGTATCCTGTCACAGGCAGAGTACAGATATAGACTATACCAGGTTAGGCAGTCTCTAAAACCTACCCAACTACCCTTTTGCCCTAAAATGTCCCCAGTGCCCTCATGCTACATGGTAGCCTCAATGTCACACATGAAAGCACTGGGCTACTGAACGGCAACACACACTTGGTATTATCTTGGGCACTTCAAATTAAAAATTCTTACAAAAATAATCACGATATCTTAGGGTCTACAGGGCACCACATGAAGCCCGTAAGAAATTCAGCCAATGCAATGGATGTAATGGATGGAAAGTTGGTCAGTCCTCTCTACAGAGGTTGATCCCGAGCAATGTGAATACAAAACGCGCTACTCCACTCGGCCTGAGGGCCAATGATTATTTCTAGGGGCAGATGGCATTTGACAGGTTAAATGAGCCCATGATATAGGCAGCAGCTGCAGTTTTACTCATCAGCTGTTGGTCCTTTCTGCTACTTTGACTGACATTTTAGCAAAGGCTTTGTAGAAGTAAACATACTAATCAAAATTCCAGCCAGGTCTAAGCCAAAACCAAGCAAAATAAATACACCAAAGTAAGTAAGACCTCAAAGGTAACTTAGACTGTTATGCAACTCATTTTCCAGTATGTCACTTCATAGTCATCTAAGTTCTATACGACTACAAACATAGTGACAAAACACATATGCACATGCCCATATAAATATGACATAAAGATCCATGTCCATGTAGCCAGCCATTTCATCACAGGAGGAGATCAGGTTAGCCAAACCTGAGCTGTCCTTGGGAAACGTGTTTACTGCTTTTAATTAGCTGCTTCTCTTTCACATTTCTTTCTTGACTTTTTAAATAAAATGAGTGCAACATTAACATTTTCCCCTTCTCTGATTGCTATGTGTTTTCACTAATGAGCGACAGCTTTCTCCCATTCACATTGCCCAACTCTTCAGCTCGTCATAGAGCTGAGAAAGTTCATCTTCCCTTGTTAGTCCCTAATCTCGTCTCTCACTGCTGGCTGCCCCTTTTCTGCTCCAAATCTTGTTGGTATGCAGTGGTATCTTGAAGCAAGCTTTGCCAGTAAGAACTAATTAAAAAAAAAAAAAAAAAACAAAAACAAAAAAAAAACAAAAAAAAAAAAAAAAAAAAAAAAAAAAAATGGAAAAGCCCCTCAAGGTCATCGAGCCCAACCATTAACCCATCACTCCACATTGTGAATCACAGAATTATCTCTCTCACCCATCAAGAGGCCCATATTTTCTCTGAACTGTTACTGATCGTGAACTGCTGCTATGCATCTTCATCTCACCAACCTGCAGACTCGGAGACAAGACTGGGCAAGAGAGACGGCACTTTCTCATAAATGAAAGCAGAGGAGGAACGCTCCCTGGGCAGCCCATGCTCTTATTCTTGTCCTGCTTCAGCTGGTACAGTTGCCTGGGGTCTCCTCCACAGAATGAAATAAAAATTTCTGTTCAGTGCCCGCCACCGGACAGACCCAAGCCGCGCTGCGCTATCAAATGTCACACTACAACAGCTGTCCTACAGTAGGAGAAAGACAGCTTCTGTACTGTGCAGAAAGCGGAGTTTCTCTTCTGTGCACATGAAATCAATGATTGTCCGCAGAAGGGGGCCACTGGTTTCTTAAGAAGTGGAAATTTTAGCACAGAGGGGAGCAGAGTGACAACCGAATAGCATTACAGACACAGCTTAAAGATGAAAAGGGGAAAAAGAAATATAAGGAAATACAGAGAAAAACCCAATATTCAAGGCAAAGACAAAGAAGAAAGAAAAGGGAGAAAAAACAGCAGTGCACATGAAGAACAGGCCATCAAAAAGCAGGGAAATGAAAGGCTGAAGACAACAGATCAAGGGCTCTAAGAAAATCTCATTGTCCCAAGCGGGGAAAAACACTAACTCACTAAACTAATTTAGTGGAAGAAAACAATAATGTAATGAAAAAGCACAAACCATAAAGCAAAATAAAAGTCAGTCTATCAATCCAAACTAGATTTTGGTGTTGACTTCTGTGATTTTCATAGAAGTCTGAAATCATGATACCTGTCTCCTCCAATGACCACATAGTCTTTAAAAAAAAAAAAAAAAAGCTGAGTTGCATAGGAGAGAGGAAAAGGAACGTGTTCTCCTTGGTCCCTTAAACTGAGTACAGGAATAATAACGTACTGATATTAAAAAAGCTACATGATACTGTTTTCTGCACTTTTAGAAATTTGCAATGACCTAAGCTGCTCTGGTTGAGTTTGTTCCAAGACAGCTGAACATATCATACGTCTCCTGGGTAGGGTGGAATCTCTGCTCCTTACCTCAGCAGCTCTGCTGTTTCATAGAATCATAGAATTGTCAAGGTTGGAAAAGCCCCTCAAGGTCATCGAGCCCAACCATTAACCCATCACTGCCAAGTCCATCTATACCATGCCCTCAAGCACCGCATCTCTCCGTTCTTTAAATCCCTTCAGGGATGGAGATTCAACCCCTTCCCTGGGCAGCCTGTTCCAATGTCTGACCACCCTTTCGGTGAAGAAGTTTTTCCTAATATCTAACCTAAACCTCCCCTGGCGAAGCTTGAGGCCGTTTCCTCTCGTTCTATCACTTGTTACTACAGAGAAGAGACCGACCCCCACCTCGCTACAACCTCCTTTCAGGTAATTGTAGAGAGCAATAAGGTCTCCCCTCAGCCTCCTCTTCTCCAGACTAAACACCCCCAGCTCCCTCAGCCGCTCCTCATAAGGCTTGTGCTCTAGACCCCTCACCAACTTCGTTGCCCTCCTCTGGACACGCTCCAGCACCTCGATGTCCTTCTTGCAGTGAGGGGCCCAGAACTGAACACAGTACTCGAGGTATGACATCACCAGTGCCGAGTACAGGAGCACTACCACCTCCCTGGTCCTGCTGGCCACGCTATTCTTGATACAGGCCAGGACCCGTCTCCCTTTGTTTCATGCAGAAAAATATTGTGTGTAACTATCAGCGCTGTAAGTGCATTCCATCTGATATACAGGGGACTTTTTCTATTTGCATATTAAAAGCTACTTTTTAAGAATGAAGCTTTCCTAGAGAGTCCCTTACAGAAGACTGCATCTTACTAAAGAGTAACTGCACATTATTGTTGACTCCTGATCATTGATTATAACACTGCTATACAGAGTATTAATATGACATTTTCATAATTAAAGATTTCTAACTGTGTATGTACAAAGGTAAAATTCATAAAAAAACTTTGATTTTGCTGAGCATAAGAAATACATTTAAGTTGATGGTTTTGTGTGTGTTCTACACAAAGATTCCATTTCCAGGTAGTATAATTTGCTCATTTATTCAATTATTCATAGTTAAACTGACATAAGAGACCATCTTTCATTCAGAGACCAAGGAAAAGATGATTTTTATAAGTGCCATTTATGAACATAAATTCCTTCTTTCTAATCAACCTGGTAATTAAACTCTCAAGAAAAAGTGCTACCAAATAAGGAAAAAGAAACCAAAGAATCCTGCTAATGTCCTTTTCTTGTCACAAAGCTTTTTTTTCACTCAAGTTTCCCAAGTAAAGCTGCCTTCATCTAACGCTACTTATGGTTTTCAATGCCTTTTTTTCTAAAGTGTCCCTATTTTCTTTCTCTTTTCCTGTTCTTAAGGCTTGATTGTACTTACATCAATGAAAAACACCAAGGTTTCTGAAAAATGTTGTAATTAAGATGACTTCCAGAAAACTGTAGTGGATGTATTTATTAATTTGTACTTGCATTGCAGAAGTGTTTGAAGGACACTCTGTGATAGGCAAGGTACAAACACTTCTTGAAACGTAGTCCTGCTCTTATGGTTTTGTAATATGAAAAGGAAAGGGAGAAGGATTTGATTGATGTGAGGATTATTATTTCCATTTGCGAATGGATACTTGAAGCACAGATAAATGAAGTGTCATTCTGAAAGTCAGGAAGGAGAACTGTGCCAGAATTAGAAATGCATCAGGTCTCCTGAGTCCCCACCCTGCGTTTCACCCATGAAACAATTTACACCTTTCCATATGTTTTCACCCTTCACTGTCTTCCAAGGGGTTTACACTTTGAAGTTCTCAATCATATTCCAAACTGTTAGAATACATTATGGGTAAAATAAAGTTACAAAAGTAACCTTATCAACCTGACAGGCCATCTGTCAGAATTTACCATGCAAATAAAACTATATCCCATAAACACATGACCGGTTTAATTCTGTCGGCAGCGTTCTGTATACAATCAGGCACCTGGTGTTTTCCTTATACTCCTTGTTCCACACAGCTGTGTTGCTCCCATCAGTACTAACATTGGGTGTTCCTTGCAGAGCCAAACGGTCCAAGATCGACCCCAAAACATGGTATTAAGTCCCTCAGCAATGAACTGAACTGATTTTCCTGTTGAAGTCTATCTAGCAGAATTAAGGCAATTCTTGAAAAAAGAGCGTAAGTGAACTTCTTGGCTATTATTTGTTCTAGTTAAACAATCTCAGATCTACATGAACAAACAGTGATAATAGTACTTCCCGGCTCTAATAAAGTAACTCCCACCTCTAATAAATTGTTAAGGGTCTTGTAAAGGTCATCATGAGTCTTTTAGCTTATAGTAAAATGAGGTAAAATGACACAGACATCTCCCAAAGATTCCTGACATGAAGAGGTGGCAGGAGAACCCAAGTCTCCCATGCACTATTTTTTCACCTATCTACTCAACTTTCTGCATTATCCTTTAAAATCAGTTTAATTTTAATTTGTTAATGTACAGAAAGAGTCTCCAGATTGATTTAATGGGTATTGGAGGACTATGGGACCTGCTGGACTGTGCCTTACATAGGGTGGGACATTTCTCTCGGCATTTATGCATTACCCTTATGTAGACCTTATGAGGTGCTGTTTCATACATTTTAGATCTCAGCCTACCAAATTTAATCATTAAGCAAGCATATTTATCATCAGGGAAGACAATCCTTTAATGTAAACACTTGGATTGTTCACAGATATTCAGATGGCACAGAAAATAAACGAATCATGAAATTCCAAGTCTAATCCAAATAGTTTTAATCTCAGGTTAGGAACCCAATGTATCTCATAAATAAGACTTTAGAAGCTTTCTGTTCCAAATTTGTATGTTGTCAAAGAATATTTTTAAAGCTAAAGCTTTTAACAGTAATGCTAATAATACACATTCTCAGTATTAAACCAATTTTAATCAAAGTTTTCTTTTTTTGTTTGGGAAACCTCCCAAATCTTGTAGCAAGTTGATTTTTCTTGGGATGACAGTAAGATTTCAGTCAGGGATAAACAATATTATAAAATTAAGTATTATTTTTTGAGCTAAATCTTTAAGACCTCAAAGTGGTAGCT
>JMFS01035894.1:0-12129 GCA_000699545.1 Podiceps cristatus
CCCCCCCAAGCATGAGCAGATGAAGAACTGGGAATTGAAAGAGACTATTCCCCGGCTTTGTGCTCCCATGACAGTAACACACAATCCTTCAGCAACCACAAGGAAGGACTAGGTTGTACTGCTGGCTGGAACATGCCAAGTCACTTGATAGCAAGACAGTATAATTTGGTCTCTAGGCATGAGAGGATGAAGTGTCCTCACTGGAAGGGTCTGAAAGTGGGATTCTTCAGATATTTCTGTTGTTAAGCTTCCAAAAGTCTTCTCCAGCCATGAACATATGGTGATTTTCATTTTATAGATATATAATTCACCACACTTAAGAAAAATACCCAAATAAAATGGCAAACAAGCATATGCACAGTAACATCCTGAAAGTAGACACCAAGTTTCAGGTAACACAGTGTTAGAGCATCTTAATGAAGGTTGTGTGCTTTCTTTCTTCCTAAACAATAACTTTCATTGATTTCAATCTCAAGTTAAGAAAAAAAACAGGCTGAAGCGTTTTAGTTGAAATACTCCCAGATCTTTAGCTTTGGATGGATAACAGGAAGAGAAAAATTTTCAGTTCAATAAATTAGTTCAAACGAGTTTGGTAGATTTCTGACAACATGAAGGCAGAGTGCTTCAATGGGAAGATCTTCATGGTAGAAACTGTGACCTGTGTGTCCTCTAAAGCAGAATTATCTATCAGGTGGGCCAGTTCAGTCTGACCTGCAGACTTTGGCCACTGCAGAGCCATATGAGACTCTAGAGCTGAACGTCACCTGATGCTGAATGTGTGTGTGTGAAGATGCCTAGACTACTGAGACATCCATAGAGAGACCAGAGACGGGTCACCTCATCCACATGGTCTTTGAGCAGGCCTAATAGCAACACCTAGTCTCCCCAACAGTCATCATCATTGTTGTCACAGCAGAGGCTGTGAGACGCTGCTAGAAATGTTTACATGCGTCCCTCTCCTGTCACCAATAACATCCCATACTAAACAGGCCTGCCTGGCACTCCCATCTGTGTGGCTTGCTGTGCGTCGGATGTATTGGTTGCCTCATCTTACTTCGGTTATCCCAGCGTGGCTTTTTCTGAAATTCAAGAATTTGCTCAAAGCACCTGAGAAGAGGTTGATTTGTGAAGCCTGTTCCACAGATTGACACGTGTGCAGTGAGCAGACAGAGATCCAAAGGGTCAGTTCGACATCCCTGCAGCGTCTAGCAGGAATTCCTCTTTCTCATCCTCTCTGTCCCCCTTGAGCCTCCGGCTGGCTGTTCTCCCCCTCGGAAGAACGGGAGTGCCAGTAATAGAGATGTCAGAGGCTGCAGGAGAAGATGCTGGCTGCTGCTGTATGAGCAAAACCAGCCAAGTGTCTGAGTTTGGGTTTGAGCAACAGGATCTGGCAAAAAGTGAATACAGGTTTTCTCTGAGCTTGAGATGTACTGGAAAACCATCCACATGCCTGTAAGAGTAGAGCCTCTGCAGGGCCTCGGTAGGCCCCTTGCAATCCAGTCCTGCCCTGGGAAAGCAACATCTTTTTGCAATGAGTAGGATTTTTCAGGTGAGCATTAGGATTTCTCCACTGAAACCATTCCTGAGTAAATTATTGTCTCTTTAAAAGAGGTTGGAAGCACAGACCAACTAGGAGAAGATACAGTGTTCCTCATGTTAAGTGAGGTTACCATGGCAGAGTCCCACCGCTGGAGTCACAATTTTCTGCTGCTATACAATATGCTTCCCAGGGAGGGCTGTTATTTAAGTTTCCTTATATATGTATGTCTCAGAAAAGAGTGCTGTTAGGTAACAAAAGTCTGCCAGTTTCTTTATGCTTAAATCAGTGGTAGACCAAAGACAAGGATTATTGCATGGACAGATGCTTTGCAGGGTCATGAACCAGCCCCCACAGATTAATTTTATATTTTAGGCTTTTTGTGGTTGCCATTTTATCAGTCACTGTAAGCAACCAGCAGGCTCTCATTTCATCTATGAAGAATGCAGCATTTTAGATGATGCAAATGTATTAGGAACTTGACATAGCTGTGGGATAAGATCTTTAAAAAAAAAAGAATGTGCCTGTGCCTTGTGCAAAAGCAAATAAATGACCATAATTGGCTAGGGGCAAAGGATGAAGGACGTGCTAGTATGGAAACTCTGCTGCAGGACAACTGCCAGGGGAGCTGAAAGTACTAGCTGGAGTCTATGGAGTAGAGAAAGGATAGAACATGATGGTACCTGATGGGGTGTTGCACAAAATGTCCAAGAGGAAAACAAATGAGAGAAGGCAATAGTGAAAAGAGAAGCTGGAAGGAAAGAGTACGATTGGAGAAGGGAGCAGGGAACAGCAGAGGTATGGCAATTTAATCAAAAATAAAAGAGATGAAGGAGCGCAGGAAGGAAATATTTTAGCACTGTAGGAGGACAAGCTTGCAGACAAATTCTGTTTACTTCCTCGTCCAGATGTAGGCCCTCATGCTTTAAACACAAAGCTCTGGTGGCATCTCTTATGCTAGCTCACTGAGCCTTTTCCTTCAGATGTAGCAATTCTTTATTGGTGTACCCATGGCTGCCCTCCCTGTGGCACAGGAGGAGGGTGCTTGGGAGCATTTTGTCAAAATCACTTTCAATGGGACAATATTGAAATAGCTGGGGCCAGGGGTCCAACCCGAAGCACTTGTTACTCTTGAAAAGTCTAACCTCAACTTTTTTTTTAACAAAAATATATTTGCAAAGAGGAAACCACTGTTCAGTATTTCACTTAGCAGCTCTGAAATGAAGCCATATTCAAGCTAATCTGCATGGATGTGCTTGCAGAGATTTCATCGCTAGCACACAACTCTTGGTAGGCTCACAGTGTAAAATAAAGACTTATTATTTCCCATCTGTTTTGTCATTTAGCATTTGTCCATCTTGCACTGACACTTCAAGCTGGCTTGCTGTGATTAGCTTAGTGTGGCAGAGAGATTGCTCACGTCATCAGTCAGAGCACAGTCTCAGAGTCAGCTGAAGCTGTAGGTTAAATCCACACTAAACACTTGCACTGTCTTATAACAGTACAAGTGGGAAACAGGTTATGGGAAAATTCTTTCCTTCTTTGTTTCTTTCTTAGGAAGTTTTGGTGAGTAAGGTCTAGAAACGAGAATGAGGTGTGGGGATGGGGAAGGAGCTGTAGCAGTGGAAGGGCAGAAGAGACAACTTATTTCATACATATGGGCTGTGCATATGTCATGACTCACCAGGACATGAATCCGCAGTGGGAATTAAAGAGCAAAGGGAAAAGACAAGGTAGGTTTTTCATTTGAAGTCACAATGACTTTTCTTATAAAGTCTTCTTGGTCTTGGCTGTCTGCAATGATGGGACTGGTCAAGGCATTTTTTAATTAAGGAATGGTTCCAGCTAAAGCTGTTAGTAATAAGAGGGCTGGCTGGCTTATGTGAGCAGTGATCAGTCAGCTGGGTCACTAGTTGAAATGTGCTCAGCTTCGTATGGTAGCAGTTCCAATCAGATGTTGTGTGCAGTGGTGGCCTGGGTGAGTTTGGAGATCTGGGGCCAGTTTTCCTTGGCCACAGGTCCATATCATAAAAAGGAAGGACAAGCTCTCATTTAAGAGTTTTCATGGAAGTCTCTGCAGAGAGCACAGACATAAAGGAGAAAATACTACAAAGTAGACAACTTGCCATTCAGAAAAAGGAAAGCCCATCACAGCTGTGTCACAAGTAGGAGAGATCCTCCTGTGCAGGATTGTTGGGTACCTTCTTATGTTGAAGGCATAGAAAATGCCTGACACATCACTTTCTATTACTGCCTGGCTGCCGTGGGAGTCCCTTTGTGCTGTAAGAAATCATTATAACAGAGAGCATTGATCTTAGCCCTTTAATTTATGCAGCCAGCAAGGATGCAGAATTTTAAGGAAAATACGTAGAAAAAAACCACCCATCTCCCTCAGGGAAGGCTGCATATAGAGACCTATCGCAAAGTGAGGGTTTCCAGAATAATGACAACAACTCACCTTTATAAGAAAAGGAAAAGATTTAGATTGTTTGTTTGTTGTTTTTTTTTTTTTTCTCAGTGTCACTAAATACTGAATGTATTTAGTCTGGAGCTCCTTTAACTAGGGGCTAGTCTTCGTCCCACAGAGAACAAGAGGAATATACCCATTCAGTTGATAGATGCAGAATCAAGCCCTGAATTTCTATGGATCCAGATATTTTAAGGATTTTTAATTTCACAGAATCATAGAATCTGAGGTTGGAAGGGACCTCAAGGATCACCTGGTCCAACCTTTCTCGGCAAAAGCATGATTCTTTCTTGGCACAAGCACAGTCTAGACGAGATGGCCCGGCACCCCGTCCAGCCGAACCTTAGAAGTGTCCAATGCTGAGGAATCCACCACTCCCCTGGGGAGATTATTCCCACGGCTGATTGTCTCATTGTGAAAAATTTTCCTGGTGTGCCAGGAATCGGAATCTTCCCAGGAGTAACTTGTACCCATTATTACCCCTTGTCTTTCCCATGTGACTCCTTGTAGAAAGGGAGTCTCCATCTTCTGTGTAGCCACCCTTTAAATACTGGAACGTGGTAATAAGGTCTCCTCTAAGCTTTCCTCTCTCAAGGCTGAATAAACCCAGTTCTCTCAGCCTGTCCTCCTATGGCAGGCTTCCCAGTCCTCTGATCATCTTTGTGGCCCTTCCCTGGACCCTCTCCAGCCTGTCCAGATATTTTTTTCTATAGCAGGGACCAAAATTGAACACAGTATTCCAGGTGTGGCCTGACAAGCACTGAGTAGGGTGGGATAATGACCTTATCTCTGCTGGTGATGCCCTTGCTGATGCAACCCAGCATCCAGTTGGCTTTCTTTGCTGCAGCAGCACACTGTTTGCTCCCATGGAGTTTGTTGTCCACCAGGACCCCCAGGTCCCTTTCCACAGAGCTGCTCCCCAGCTGGGTAGATCCCAGCCTGTGCTGCACTCCTGGATTATGTTTTCCCAGGTTCAGGGCCTTACATTTGCCTACATTTAGTAGTTTCCACTGAATTAAGAATCAATGACATTTTTCCCCCCCACAGTAAATAGAAGGTACTGTTGCCAAAATTCCTGTGACTGTGTGAACATGGAAAACCTGATGATTTCTTGAGACGTATTATCTGAATAGCTCCTATTGGCTTGCTATGGTTTCCTCCCACTGAGGATTTACAGTCCTTTGAAACGTGAGTTGCAGGAAAACTAAGTAATACATAAGGCACATGGTGTTATAAGATGGATAAGACACTTGTTCATGTGGACTAAGATGTCTCAATAGGTAATCAAGGCCACTTCAGGCACTATCATAAGATAAGATAGGGCTGTCTCTACCCTTATTTTGACCACAAGTGCCAAAGGCCAGATGACAAGCTCCAGCTGCTTGTTTAAGGGAACAAGGCTGCACATTAAGTTGTTCTTTTAGTACTTCTCAGCACAGCGACCAATCTACTGTATATCTAGATAGATGACTACATGCCTCAGTTCCCTGTTGTAACAGCACACTTAATAAAACAGGGTCTCAGAGGTTTCATTTATTCACCTTTTGTAACATCTTTGAGATCACAGAAGGGTTGAGGTGGGAAGAGACCTCTCTGGAGGTCACCTTGTCTGACCCCCCTGCTCAAGCAAAGCCACCTAGAGCAGGCTGCCCAGAACCACGTCCAGACAGCTTTTGAGTATATCTAAGGAGGGAGACTCCACCACCTCTCTGGGCAATGTGTGCCAATGCTTGGTCACTCTCGCAGTGTAAACTTTTTCCTGATGTTCAGAGGGAACCTCCTGTGTTTCAGTTTGTGCCTCTTGCCTGTCACTGAATCATCACTGAAAAGAACCTGTCTCTGTATTCTTTGCACCCTTCCATCAGGTTTTTATATTTTTTGATAAGATCCTCTCTGAGCCTTCTCTCCTCCAGGCTGAACAGTCCCAGGTCTCTCAGCTTGTCCTCATAGGAGGGGATCTCCTATGGACATATGGGAGAGAGTCCAGTGAAGGGCCACAAAGATGATTAAGCTCTGAGCAACCTGATCTGGGTAATGGTGTCCCTGCTCACTGCAGGGGGGTTGGACTAGATGGGCTCTGGGGGTCCCTTCCAACCCAAAACATTCTATGATTCTATGATTAAATCACGGTTTATCATCTTGTTTATTTTCAAGGCAAATATTTACTTTCAGATTTCTGTGTGGCACACAGGACAGTTCCTGAAGGGAAAACAATGTCATGGAGCTGAGAGCCACTTCTTTACTGAGTTCTGAAGAAGAATTTCCTTTTTTCACTCATGTTCTTCAGTAGTGGGAAGTCCAGACCAGACAACTGAGAGTTGAATTTGAGGCCAGCTCACTCATGAGAATGGATAGTAAAAGAGTTAATGCACACTGTGAGTAGGCCATAGTGATCAGATTGCTAAGACGATGTATTTTACCCACAGAGGATAAAAGAAATGTGCAGTCAGACCTACAGGCAAACATTCCCTCTTACAGAAGGAGGATACAGACCCAGTACAAACCCTAGTGCTGTCATGATCCTCTTCAGTGACAGCAATAGTTTATAAGAAATATAAATTATATCAAATCACATCTGAAGTAATTCTCACCTAATACCGTCCGTAGTGGGGAGAATGAGTGTCTGGTTTGGGTTGTCTCTGGTGATTTGTGAATACACGTGTGAGTATGTGTATATGAATGTGTTGATCTAGGTAGCCTTTGCTGTCTAAATGCTAGATAGATAAAAAGAAACATTTGTAAGGTTTCAGGTTTTAAAACCCTTCTTCCACTTTTTCTGCACATTTTTAGTCTCTGAGTCTCTCTTCCCCTCACTTCCTCTCAGATGATTCTCCAGCTACCTGGTGATCAGCTTCAGTTAGACCTGAAATACGGTTTCACTGCCGCGCAAGTGGTGGAGAAGAGAAGCAGCTTGCAGGTGATTTAGAAGAGCTCAGATGCTGGGGACTACACAGTAGCTAAATTGGCTTTGTCAATAAAAATCTATCTAAGCATTATTTTCAAATAGGAAATGATTTCAGGTTTGAGGTTCATTTTTCCTGAAATGCAGATGAACGCATGCCATTCTCTCCTCCTCCCGCCTCCACTCAGTCGCAAAACTGGTATCAAAACTGGCAACTGTCATTTTACCTTTTTTTTTGTTCTTCATTCATGAACAAAATGGCTAGCATTGACTCTGTGAGAAAAAAGATGTGAAGATAGTAAATATCAATTATATTTTGTTGAATGAACACTCTCTACCTTCACATTTTAAAGTACTTTGGACCAGTTCCGTTAGAAAGGGCAAATCCCTGAGCCCAGAAACGAAAAGGTGAGGCCTCCCGTGTCCTCTGCCCATCCACGGAGAAGTGGGAGTGCAGATGTCGAGGTTGCAGGGTGCCCAGGTGGGCTCTGGTGCCCATCCCAAACAGTGCCCACCTGCCATGGCATCCGGCACTCCTGAGCCGTGCTCAGCACCATCCGACCAGGGGGGAGCTGGCACTGCAGCAGCACGGGCAGAAGCACTCACGCTCCTCGTGGCACCGTCAAAGAGACCCAATCACTACTGACCCCGCTTTGCATGGGAGCTCGGTGAGGTGGGGTCTGCATCACCTCCTGACAGAAACGCGCCCCAGGCTCTGACAGACTGTCTCGGCCCATGAGATGTATGACAGAGGCCAAGCTGGTGGGAACATCTTGCCCCTGTGCCTTGTCCTCATGCCAGCAGCAGGAGTATCCCGGCTGGATTTGGCCACTGCACAGGGCCGCGGAGCTAGCAGCCATCTCAGATTACCCACATCCTAAATCATTCAGGGCTGGTTCTCTCCCCCTCACACAGTAACTAGATTGATAGATTGAGATTTAATTTAAAATGATCAGCTACAGCAAGGACAGGCTTTTCCTTTTTTTTTTTTTCCCTTTCCCCAGGCACTTGGTTTACATGTTTACTGTGCTAAAAACAGTTACGAGCAATCTGGATAGCCCTCTGTTAGCTGTGATGAAAACATTCTCCAGTATATTCAACGGTGCCTGCCACTGAAGAGGCCCGAGAAGCACTGCAGCTAGATGGGGAATGAGCCTGGCTTTCTACAAATCATATGCTGAAGACCTGATGCTGGCTTTCACCTGGGGTCAGTGCTGTGGCACCCCCCCTGGTAGGGATTCTGGCTTGTTCACGGCGGTGTCCCTTTGGTGATTCCTACAGCTACGACACAGGCGGTGATGCCCGTGGGCTGTGCTGCGATACACCGTGTGCCCATCTTCCCTCTACCACGCCGCACTGCTCACAGAGCTGTGGGAGGCATGGACGCGGCTGGCACAGGGCTCGCCGTCAGGGCCCCTTGCTCTTGGGGGTGACTGCCTCCTTCAGCAGGGGGAATAACCTAACGCCTTACGATCCCTGGCCTTCAATGAGCTTGGGCACAAAAAAAAAAAAGCTTATACCCAAAATCTTTGTAGAAATATTACTCCGACAGGAGGATGGGTCAGGGCACGGCAGCAGCTCAGAGCTCTCAGGACAGATGTGTCTCTGCCTCAGAAATAACTGGCCATTGCATCCCCTCACGGGACGCAGCTGAGCACCGCTGCCTGTTCAGCAGCAGCGTGGTGCTACGGCCACAGCCAGCTCTCCTCACCTCTCTTGACTCTTCAGGGCACCTCACGGCACCTTTCTCCAGAATCGGTTGTACAAGACCTTTCCCTGGCTGTAAAGCTGTTTTCTGTTCCTGTGTGCCACTGCTCCTTCCCGCACCCACCCTGCAGTTCACCACCCTCCCTCTCCTGCCAGCCGGGGGTCATCTGCACACTAGATCAGTGCTAAAAAAATCCTCATTACAGAGCTGCACTGAGCTCAGAGGTCTAAGAGGGCCTCTCCTGCAAGTAGGGCAGGCAAAAAGAAAATAAAGTTCACTTCTCCCTTTTGGTGATGAAGCATCCATGCATTTCCAACTCACAACTCCTGAAAGTCCTTCTGGTTTGCTCTCAGACCTCTACCGATAATGCAAAAGTTGTCCTTCCTTCCCACCTCACACACAGTAGGATCATGCACGCACATATGCACACACAAATATAAACATTCAATTAACCTGATGGTTAGGATTTTTTTTTTCTTTTATGCTAGTGGGCTATAGCAAGTCAGAACATTCACAAAGCAAAGCTGCTTTATTACCAATTTCAAAAACACCCCTGTCCATCATTATCAAATATCCTAAATACCCATGTTCAGCAGCATTCTGCTGGTACTTAGATTATGAGTCACTGGGTAATTTAGCCCTGCGAGGGAGATTGTAAGCTTTCTCCCCCTGTCTTTTCCAGGGAGGAGATGCCAGTGGGGGACCTTCATTAATATTCACTGTAATGTACATCTGTTTGCCCCCTCAGCCACTGCATGAAAATACACAAGGAGAGGGGGAAGGGCAGAGGGAGAGCTTCAAAATGTTTGTAGCTAAGGCAGGAAACAGGGATGCACCCTGAGCTGTTGCTGTCAGTCTGACGGGGATGGCAAACATTTACCATCTCCACGAGACATTCTTTGTGGCTTTATAAGCACTGAAGCATTTGAAATAAGAAAGGCGCTAACCCTGGCTGAGGAATAATAATGGAGCTCAGGTTGAAAATGCTCCTCAACAGCTCAGTGCTAGGGCTGGATCTTGGGTGTGGATGCGAGTGACCCACTTAAGATTTTTTTGTTGATGTTGTTCAGAAAACCTCACCGTCTACCTTCTGTCCCATTGAGACTCAGCTATGAGAGAGTCATACTTCATATTCATCTATAGGAACATCTGGCCCATGTCTAACATTTAATTTCCACACCATTAGAGTCAAACAATACGTGTACATCAGTAGATAATGTAATGCATTATCACGCAAGGCAGAGAGCAGCAATTTATTAGCCTAATTTAAAATAGCCTTCAGCAAAAAATAGTGCATCTTAATTCATGAATCTGAAAGGAATGACATATTTTCCTGTAAAATGCAAAGGTATGAACAGAGACATGCTTTTCCACAGTGGTGCATATATTATTTCTTTTTCTTGTAAATCTTTTAAAAGATGATATATCAGTTCTCTGTACAAAAAAAAAAAAAAAAAAAAAAGAGAAAGAAAAGAAAAAAAGGAAAAGTTCAAAACCAAGGTACATCCGTAATAATACAAAAGGAGAGATCTTACCAAGGGGACAAAAGAGAAAAAGCTGCCCCAGAACACAAGCAAAAGTGACCTTTCCTTTACAGTGAAGTTGTGATCTGAATGTGAAGATCACTCAGACTTTCCATGCTCGTATTTGAACAAATCCAGGCTCCTCAAGTGCACATCAAGCATTTCCTCCTCTTTTTTATCTATTTTTATTAATGTGTCTTTTCCAATAAAGGACATTCCCTGGATAGGACCAGAAATATCAAAACAAATTAGAAGCCTTTGCCAGCCTAGCAAAATGAGTCACTTTTCACAAGCCTTTGATTAAAGACCGTGACTTCCTTCTAGGGGGAAATTAACTTCCCAAACGGCAGAGCAACACCAGGCTTACGTGCCACCCAAAGTTCACTTCAGTTCTCTGAAGCGGGATGAATTTTCTCACTTTTAGTTAATAAATGCATCATGCGTTCTGGCCATACTCCTCAGCTCCTATCTCTCCTGTACCCAAAGTTAACAGCTGTCTGAAGCTGAGATTTTTATTCGTCATCCTTTCTGTCTACCCTTTTTTCATTTGACATCAAAATTCCATTGAACAAAAATACATAGGCAAAGGCACTGGAGCAAAGTCTAACCGAATAAATCCTGATTTGTTTTTTTTTTCCACAGTGGAACAACAGTGCTAGGAGAACTGGAGGGCTGCCCTGCCCGGCCTGGGATACAGCCTGGAGGTGGGAGAGCGCTCACTCCCTCAACAGCGCTTTAGGAGAAAGCAGCAGTATTATGTGGGCAGCTCAAGCCTCCAGATAGATCAGGTGCTTTGAGAGCTTCTCGGGAGATTAATTAGGAGAACCCACAGCTCTGGATCTGATCAGTTGAAGCTCTGCCAAAACTGAAACCATGCAATATTCGAAGCAGAACTTTCAGATGACCAGGAAACCTTTAAGATAAAAAAAATACCATAATTATCTCAAAAATCTGTGTTAACACCACCTTTGTTTGGCAGCACCTGAATGGAGATTCCCAAGATCTCGGCTGTGGACTTTGCCTGAGCCGACGTAGAAATGAAAATCCCAAACAAAAGAAGCCTTAAAGTTAGTTATTCTTTCAGCATCAAAGCCAGTTTATCACCACATCATCACAATGAAGTGCTCCATTCAGCGGGCTTGCACAGAATAGCATAGGGACGATTGGTCATGGGGAATTACAAACATCATGAAAAAGTGACACAACACTGCAATGTATGGAGTCAGCAGTCCCAGGTCTGTGTGGGAGCTCTTCTGGTCAGCCGGGGCAGGACCTGCCCAAGCACCCCCTGAAACATCACAGCTGTGCCCAGGCAGAGAGGCTGGGCTGGGAGGGGAAGGGCGAGGGAAGGCAGGTCTGTTCCCCCTTGGCTGCAGCAGCTTTCTGAAAAGGGGTATGAGCACACTTTGGTCAGGTCAAGTACATTCTGGCGGTGGCTCCAGGGGAGAGCTGCAAAGCGCCAAGGACAATGAAACTGGAGATACAGCCCCGTGCAGAGCACCCCACAGCAATACTGTGACGGGCCATGCCTGTCAGCAGTGGCAAGGGGAGTTCTGGAGCTGAAGCTGGAAAATTGATGTGTTTGACCAAATTAAACAAGCCTTACTTCAGCCAGGGAGTCAGTCTCTCTCCTCAGAGGAGGGCTGGTACTCTTGTACTTATAAAAATACGCTGCTACTGACTTAAAACATGAACAGCAGCAAGAACAGGCAGGATCCAAGATCCGGACGGGTGATCCAGGCAGCAGTCAAGTAGACCACTGCTCTTCTGCAAAGTAGGGGACTATAAAAACAAAAAGTCTTGGAGCTTTAGAAAGAGTCACACTTGACACATATCCACTTGACACATGTCAAGAGGAAGAGAAAACCAATAAATCTTGCACCAAACAAAAGTCATCTCATCCAACTGGGTGGTGTACAGGAAGGCTTCGTTTGGGTGGTTTACTAATTGGCTGAAATACAGCACCGTGGCTGAGGGGGGGGCGGTGGCGGG
>JMFS01035895.1:0-14162 GCA_000699545.1 Podiceps cristatus
TTATTATTATTTTTTTTCCCCACCAGATGTCCTAAGCGCCCTAGTCCAGCAGTTACTGCTCTTGGAGATCCTTACTCTACAGGGCGAGGAAGAACAGAGTGTCCTCCCTGTGCTGCAATTTCCTTGAACATATAATGCAAGACTTTGTTTCCAGCTTTTCTGATGTTTGTTTTGTAACACATGTTGGCAGTGGAAAACAGACGGTCATGTTCTTCCAATTTGTATTTATGTAATGTATTAATATTGTAAAACTTGGTAGAAAACCTATTTAGTCTTATCTCCAATAGAAGAGGGTTTGAATATGGGTAGTTGTTCTGTTACAGGGTTTAGTTTCCATTCCTCAAAGCAGCTTAAGTTTAGGTAGGCTGTTCTTAGTGCTACAGTATTTGGTGGTGTTAGCAGTTTTTTATTTTTACTGTTTCTCTTAACAAATCTAGATTTGAATTGGAACTTGTCTACTACGTTGGTGTGTTATAGTTTGATGACAGCTTTCTTAACCCATCTTAATAGCTTGTATGCTGGCAAGTAAGTAACAAAGCATTTTCTTCCTGTGCTGTGATGATGCCTGGCTTTGCTATAGCTCCACACACTGTTTTTTCAGTCATTTTCCTGAAGCTAAACAGAGCCATGCTTTCCTGCGCTTGTCAGGCACTTCGGAGTTTGTAATTCAAGTAATAGAATAATAAGCAGTCATTTTGAAAAGTTTTCAGTGTAAGTAAGGATCAGATAAGTCTGACTTGGTGCATGCAGACCTTGCCACAGTTAATCTTGTAATGTTCAGCCTTATTACAAAGTACATTAGATACAACATACTTTTGACTGATCCAAGGATAATAAATGTTGGCTTTCTTTTCTTGTGTGTTTCTGGCATAATTATCATTTGATAGCCTTGCTGAAAGTCAGGTTAAAAATAACTATATACTGTAATAAGGATACTGTCTTTTTAGTGAATAAAAGAACAATAATTTGGGGGATCTAATGATTTACTTTTTTTCCTCCCCAGTCTGTAGTGTATTTAGGTTTTCAGTGTACTGTTGCTAGTCATGTTGTTCATATGGTGGCATTTCATGTGGATGGATGTTTGTTTTGGTGGTTGGGGGGGGTGCGGCGTTTATTTCAGTGTAACACTTGAAATACGGATGTAAGCGTTGATTGTAGTACTTGGCCAGGAGGAGAAAGTAGTGTGTACATTTAATATCATTGTAATAGTAAGTTAGAAGAAATAGTGAAAAGAGGCAGCAGAATTCATATTTTACCTTTTGTAGTTTGCACACTTACCTTTTTCTGGTGACATGCTGTTGGATATCCAAAATGTAAGTATTAGCTCAAGGTGCCTTTTTCCTCCCAGCTGTCTGTCAAAGTTACAAGGTCCATCTTTTTGCCTCTGGACTGTTTGGTGTCCTTCTGCTTGTTCCTAGACTAATGGTTGGTGTAAATTGTCATTGCACGTGAACATGACTTAGAAACTTTGCTTGGAACAGTATGTATTTTTGCATCTATACCAGTAGGGGTTTCTCCAGAAAACTATGCTTCGTAATCTGTTTAGCCTTCAGAAACAATATAAGCCATGTCAAAGTGTTACCTGGGATCTGTAGTCAAGAATCAAACTGAGGTTTTCTTGGTGACCCTCTGTTTTTCTACAGTTATATTAAATTATAAAAAGTGCTTAAGTTGATGGTTCCTGGTTCTCAAATTTTATTTTTTTTTTCCTCCTCTGATGTAACATAATAGTAGGGTACAGAGAGGGAAGAATGACAACCAAACCCAGTAAGCTTTAAAGTACTGTTAAGTTACTTTTTCCTTCTCTTGCTTAGGAGGAAATAATATTAACTGTATTCCCCTTATCCCCCCATCTCACAGAGCTATCTGGCCTTTCATCTTGGTTGCCTTTTTTTCAACAGTGTTTTTTTGCCACTGCAAGACAGATTCATGACTGCCTTTCCTTGTCATGATAGGCATTTTAGAGATTCTTCTGGAGAATATTAGGAAATCCCTAGTTTAGTATATCAAAACTGCTCCTTGATGTAACTGTGTTCCAGATGGGGCAAAGTATTGACAGGTGCCAGTCACCTCTGATGTAAAGTCCATATAAGGCAGATGGCTTTGCATGGCAAATATCTCCAAATCTGCTACTATAGTAGCAGGAGACAGATACTTTTTTTTTTCTGCCTGTATTACAACAGTGTTCTGCAGATGTGGATTATGGGGAGAAACCTGTGGGAGGCTTCCATTTCCTGAAAATTTGGTGAAATGATTGTGCCCTGAGATTGTTTTACTTGGGTTATGCTTGAATAGTTGTAATAGTGTTTAGTCATAATGAGTCTTGTAGCTAAGTGGCTTGTTTTATTTTACATAAACTTTCCTGTCCTTTCAAGGGAAGTTAGGTTTCTCTGAGCAAGGTTTCTCTTAGCTTCCCATGCATTACAGAAGATCTCTGCAAACAGATCAGTTACGGGCCACAGAAAATTTGAAGTGTAAAATGTAGATGAATTAAGTGAAATCTCTGCATTCTCACTGAATTTACTCATTGCAATACTGTGGGTTTCCCCCCATTTTTTTTTTCTTTTGAAGACATCAGAAACTCAAATGGAGAAAAAGCTAAGTGTCATGCTCATTCTTTAGTTCCAGCAGTGCTAAAGGCAGTTATTCATGCGGGATGAGATGAGGTTGGAAACAGTTGGCACCGGAAGTTAATAAACCCAGGAACTTACAAACTTCTAATTCATTCTTTTTGGAGTTTATAGGTATCAAGAATATCCAGATTTACTCTAATTAAAGAATGTAAGCTTTCTGCTTCATAGCTCAGCTGCTCTCTGCTTATTAGAAATAATCTATCCTCACAAATAATCTCATATTTATTTTTATATATGCTAGCTATGACATTTTTTTCTGAGAAAAATTTTATCTAGCCTGAGCCAGGCTGTCAGACAAGGTGGACATACTGGTTTGCCTTAATGGCCATTCCATAAAACTGATTACTTAGTTGTCCCTGCTGACCCCAGCCAGAGTCTGCCCTCTCCACAATACGTAATTTCTGGAGGCTGGTTTTCATCCTATCAATGTCCAGCTATTTAACTAACAGCATAGTTTGGGGAAGCGAGCTTTCTGTCGGTGGTGTTGGGGGGGGGCGGTGTTTGGGGTTTGGTTTGCTTTTTTGAAAAGCCTGTGACTGCTTGATTCAAGAATTCCTCTGCCACCAAAGTGCATGTGTTCTGGTCCCTTTGGTGTTGCTGTTGGAGAACCTATCATTTCTTCTTGTCTGAGACATTGTCTCCTGGAAAAAGAGGGATTTTTGTAGGGAGGCAATAATGGAAGGAGGGGTTTGCGTTTGGTGCTTTTTCCATGGCAGTTGCTCCAAGGGCGCAGTCATAAGGGTGCGTTCTTACCTATGTTGAGGTACCCTGAAGTCCTGCCTGCAATTACAGTGCAGTGGTTGATCAGAAACATCTTTCTGGTCAATTGTAATGGAGAATAAAATGGGAATACCTGAACCTCTTTCAGTGTGTCTTTATTGTCATCACTAGCTATTCTTTTCTGATGAGATAAAAGTTGCTGTATTTCAGCCAAAGAGGGAGATTACCTTTGAGGCAGGTAACTTGATTGTTCTAACAAATGAAGTGATATGACCAGGTAGAAATTTTAATTTAATTACTCCTAGTTGGAAACTTGAGTCACTAGTCAAAATAGAAAGGAAAGGGAAAAATAAACTTGATTACTGCAAGCTTTTTATTTTATTTTTTTTATTTAGTATCTCTCAGAAATGTGATGAGGAAAGGCCCTTAAGCACTACACGGGAAAGACTCTTAAACACTTTATATTCCTGAACCTTTAAAATCTACTTGGTCAGCTTTTTCACTGCAGCATCAAGGAGCCATGCTGCAGGGCCACAGCTTTGAAAGTATTGCTTTATTAACAGGGAATGCACCCAAAAAGGGATCCTTGTCCCTTCTCAATGAAAGCTTGTCAGACCAAAGTAAAGCTGCCTATTAAGCAGGAAGGGAAATTCTCTTAATAAAATACTTGCAAAGCAGCCACCTGGAGATTTGTTTATTAGTTAGCTAAATGTTATAGATGATGCTGTAGTACAGTTATCATCAGTTTGGGAACACAGTATAATTTAAAAAAAAAAACACCAAAGGAAAAATCTGTCTCCTTATTCTAATTTGTCGGTACTATTGTTTGAAACCTGATGGTGCTGAATAGTAGAGCTTGCTTGTTCTAAGATAAAGATTTTTTTTTTTTCTTTACTGTCTAAAATGAGTTATCTAACAAGTAGCTTAAACATGCGGTTACTTGCACATTTTCATTAGACATACAGAATAACTGTACATTGTTTTTTTTTTTTTTTTTTTTTTAGAAATGAGATCTTTTCTGGAGGGGTGGTTGTGAAAAGAAAGTAGACTTTTTAATCAAATTCTAGTTAACCGTTTCTGCTCCTGGCTTCTGAGAAGGAAACTATTCTTCATAGTACTTGGAGGGGTTTTTAACTAGTGTTCACTCAACTGTTGTGCTAGGCGGTCTTAGACTATGAATTCCGTATTGAACGAGGTTTAGATGTGAGTAGCTGTTTGTGATAACTTTTTAAAACAATATAGTTTGGGACAAGTCTTGGGCTTGCAGATGGTCTGTCATTCCCAGTTGGCCCTTCTCACTTTGCTTTGTGCCAGCTCTAAACTTAAGTTTTTGCCTTGTGTACATAAGCTGTATTTCAGTATGAAGTGTTTTGAGGGTGCTAGTTGACCTAGCAGACCTTTGAGTGTGTTCTCTACCATCTGATTTGAAGGATTGCTGTAGTGGGCTTCACAGGGAGCTGAGGAAGGGAAAACACTAGATTCTTAGATAAAAGTTCATTTTTGTTGCATCCTAAGGATAACACAAAAAATAATCTGAGCCTTAAGAAACTCCCTATATATAGATGTTAAAGTGGTTATTTTCCTCCCTGTAGAAAATACATTTAAATGTGTTGTAAAACTAACATGAGGTTTTGAGCAAATACAGATAGAGTTGAGTGATCTATTCTTATTCTTTTTAGGCCATCATGACTGCACGACCTATTTCCAAAGAGTCTCATTTGTCTCATTTGGGTATTGATGTTTAAAAGCTTAAAATGTAAATTCCAAAAAGGTGCTCTTTGATTCTTGGGACGGGGGATGGTATGGTGTTTTTATTTTGCTGTATGCAAGTACCAAGATTTTTGGGTTAAAAATGATTTTTTTTTTTTTTTTTTTTTTTTTTTCTCTCTCAATTTAAGAAATAATTTCCATACAGGAAAAATTCTAGATGTTCCACATAGTTTTTGTTTATCAAATAAACCATTGCAAATTACAATAAGCTTGCATATTGTTATATATCTTTTGGTTTATTACTGGTAAGAAATTGTATGTGTATTTAAAATATTCTAGCAGTCAGTAATGGTTATTGTGTCTAGCTGTTGCTTCCCAGAAGGCAGAATCTCTTTATTCCATATGGTGTTCAGTAAGTCTGATTTTTCTGTGGTCTTTAAGAAAGCATACTTTTTTTTTTTTTTATGTTAGGTCTGTCCCTTTCCCAAACTGAAAACTCGCTACTCTGAGTGGAGATCCGTCTCCCGAATATTTTTTTTTTTTTTTTTTTTTTCTCCTTTCCTCCTTTGGCTGGATCTCTTCCAGTTCCGAACAGCCTGGTCTCCTGTCAGAGATTAATCCTTCTTGTTGACCTGTGCTATCAGAACCCTACAAAAATACCACCTCTTAAATTTTATCTTTGTGAGCCAAGCTGCTTTGGATATTGCTAGGAAAATATTGCAGAGTTACTTTCCGTAATGATAATTAAAATATATATTACAGTTTTTATTAAAGTTTTAGTGGTAGATGAGTTTGCAGCTACTTCTTACTTTAATAATATTTTTTTTTAACGTAAAATGAAAGGGGGTTACAATATACATGCCTTCTGTTTCTTTTGGGGCTGTTTTTGAAGTCCACTTTGGAGAAATGGAACTTGACAGTGTGAAAGACCACCAAAATGCTTTTGTCTTTAGGACACGTTGGATCTGGGCTCAGTGAACTTTGCATGTCATCTTTCTCAGGGTTTGGGGTGTGTTGTTTTTTCGGTGGTGGGTTTTTTATTAGTTTTGGGTTTTGTTTGTTTGGGGTTTTTTTGGAGGGGAGGGTGGTGTGTGAGGTTTTTTGTTTTGTGTGGTGGGGGGTTTTTTGGGGGTTTTTTGTTTTTTTGTTTTTTTGGGGTTGGTTTTTTTGGTGTGTGGTGGTGGTCCTAGTTCGCGGCTTTCTCTTTGGAGAGAGATTCCAATAGCTCTCCAAAGAAAATGGTCTTCATTTCAAAAACAACCTGCTATCCATAACTAACCCTTAAATTCTGCCCTGAAACAATGGGAAAGGTTCTACTGGTGTGAAGAACTCTTGCTTTGAGATAAGGAGCAGAATGTACCACCTCTGTGCTCAGTATCTTACAGGTTTTGGTACTTTATCTGCTTTTAAGTGTCAGCCACTTGTTGGGAGTGTTTGCAAGGACATAGGATGAGTGTCAGTCACACTACTGGTATATACATTTATTTACCAGCTCACTTTCAGAGATTTTGCCACTTAAAGAAAAATGGTGGGTGGATGTGTTCTCTTTGGTTTTTTGGGTTGACAATTTGTTACTGAAATGTTTGTGTTCCTGCAGTTACTGTAGAACACAAATGCAGAACTGCCTTGTATTTCTGTTCTGTAAGTTATTTTGCTTTTTTTGCTGTCTCTTGTGTGTACCTTCCTTTTCTGCTCCCTTAAACTTGTGTCATCTCTTCTTCTCTGTTGTGATTTTAAACTAATCCAGCAATGAGGTAGTTGGAGTTGTCATCTCGCAGGTTGTCATTATGCCTTATCCATGCGTTGCCAAACATGTGGCAAGATTCACTCTACCCAAAGCAACTGAGCTGTATCAGTTCACATTTTAGTTGCTTTTCTCAGATCTTCCTCTAGCTATGAAGATGGACAGTGTTGGGATTTTCTTTCTCTTAATAGTTTATTATTTCATTCTGAAATTGCACCAGTTCTACTTAAGACACTACATGATGAACTCTTGTTACTGTTGAAATCTGTTTGATTGGCAAGATGAATTATCACTTCATTCAAATAGCTTCAATGTGGGTTAACTTTATTTTTCAGAGGTGTTTTCTAGGATCTACTCCCAGTTTGATAGATTTCTATATTTCAAAATTATTGTTTCACATGATTCTCTTTCCCCCAGTCTGCAGGAACAATTTCATTGCTGTTTCTGTTTGGGAATACCTGCCACGCTCAGCATTTTGCCTCTTGACTACAGATCTTTTTTTCATTTTGTTTTGTGTCTTGTCCCACCTATACTCCCTCATTTCCCTGTTTTGAGAAGATATGGAAAAACAGCAGCAAAAAAGTGAAATTGCAGTGTTAAAGCTAAGTGATTAAACCCTGCAGATTAGTGTATGAGCTTCCTCCCTTGAAACTTTTTTTTTTTTTTTTTTTCCTGATAAGAGTGTGGTTTGGGGGTTTTAAATACTTTTTAAAGAAAGCTTTTATCAGCTTTACTGCCTTCTCAACGGCTGTTGTTAATATTAAAGACAACTTTTGGAAATACTCTCTGAACATGCGTAAGGTAAAAGTGAAACCACATGTGTGTGTTCTTGTAAAGATGATGTTGCAGACATGATAAACTTTCTTTGGAAGTGATCTGTGTATTTTTTTAAATTAAAATATTTTGACAGTCCTTCATTCCTTTTCTGTAACATGATATCTGCATGAAACGAAGTTAATTGTGTACTCTTCAACATACACACTTAAAAGTATACACTTCCCATAGCATTTATGGAAATGCAAGATAGTCTTGATGATAGCAGTTGGTAGAGTGTCAGACTAATTTTATTTTCCTTCCTCTCCTGGAAGTATTTGTGCTTACTGGTGGTCTTGATTTTGAGAGAGATAAAGCTTGTAGTGTTATGGTTCAGGTGTCATGAGCCATCTTAAGCTATCAAAGAGGCTTTTTCTTACTTAAAGTTCAATTTTGACCTGTCAGTGTCACTAAGGTTTTCAAATTTAAATAAACATTATTTAGTTTGAAATTATTTTATCTTAATAGGTAACTGGTATAAATGTTTGAGAGCAGATTCAGCTTAATTTAATCTCAAAAATTGCAAGTATATTGACTTGGCTAAAAGTCTGACAGCATCTGGCAGTTATTTCACCAGGTGTTTGTATGAGGATATTAATATTACACACACAGACTCCCTCAGATATGTTTAATGATTTTTATACTTCCACTATCAACAAATGTGATTATAATGCCTTTTATTTATGTTACTAGATGCAGTAGCTGATACTGTTAAGCTTTAAAATAGTTTTTTTCCATGATATTTTGGAGGCACTGAGGTTCTGTATTTTAAAATCTACTTTTTCTGCTTTAAAGCAGGTGTACATCTGTTATGTGAGTGTGTGTTTTAGAGGAGGATTTTCAAAACAGAGCTTTTAGAGTTCCCAGTCTGTATTACAAGTGGTGTCGCGTTGCTTGCTCAAGGAAGGGTGATGTGCAGTCTTCAGGAAGTACTAACTTTGGAGAAGGATTTATCTGAAGGCCATCACTGTAGCTGGTTTAGTCTGTTCAGAGCTTGCAAGGGACTGTCTGCAAGGCTAAAAAGAAGCACCAAGGCTGCTTCTGTAACAGATCACGTAAGACTTTCAGGTTTCCTGATGGTGTTTCACTTGACAGTAACTACACAGGCTGCATTCGGAAAAGTATTATCAGCTGTCATTGTTCCTGAAATGTTAGAAATCTATGCAGAAGCTGGACGGCCTCTCAGAAGTGTGGCAAAAACCGCTGGTGAGAAAAGTCCTCTAACTCACCTGACTCTCGTTATCGTTCTATAGCCAGCAAATTACTTGTGCAGGATGAGCAGGTTTGCAGCAGGGCTAGGCCAGAGGCTCTGGGTTCCTGAAGCACACTCCTCCCTGTGAGATGCTCTTGCAATAGGTGAGCCACTGTCACGATATGTTCCAGGTGCTGCATGGGATGGTGCCTCCCAGCTGGCATTGCTCAGCAGTGATAGGCACCTTGGCACGCGTGTGCCCTGGGCATCCTTCTGCTTCCCACGCTCTGGACTTGTGCTTTCCCCTCATGCCCTGCCCTCATCTTCCTTGCTGCTCAGATGGAAAAAAAGAAGATGATTTTGGTTCTTCTGATACCTGCTGTGAATCTGAGTGAATGCATGCATATCCCTTAATGTCATCTGTGCTAGAAAAGTGATCTTCGAGCAGGACTCCTGCCATCCTCCTAAATCCACTGCAAGATGATGAATACATTTCTTTTCTGCTTAGCCAGTCCTTCAGTGTTTCAGCCAAACTGACCTTTATTTCCATTTTCCCCCACAGGCATCTGCCTTCTCTTTCCAGCAGTAATATGTTTTGTCCTTAGTGGCCTCCACAGGCTTACTTCTAAGGACCTAACTAGGGTTTGTCTCTGCCTTTTTCATCACCTGCCTAGGGATCAAAATTCTGTGCTTAGATTCCCCCCCCCCCTTTTTTTTCCCCGTTTTCTTTGCTTATTATGCTTTTGCTGTGTTGCATGTGGCAATTTTGAACTGTTGTACTGACCATCCAGAACAGGGGAAAAACTCCTTTCATTCTGACAATCATTTTGTGTCTGCAATGCAAAACAGGGGAACAGGCTTAAGACAAGACACTCAAAATCCTTGAGTAGCCTGCTTCTGGGGGATGTTAGCAACAGAAATCAGAAATACTGTATCAGATCTTAAACAGAAGTAAGGGGTGCTCAGCAGTTACGTGCTGCAGTGTGTGGTTGGATGCTTTGCTATGCGAGAGCCTTGCTGCTCGCGGTGGCTGCCTGAATTCCTCCTGGCAGGGCCCACTTCAGACCCACAGCTCCTTTTCCTCTCTGGTATGGGACAGAAGGCTCGGAACTCTCCTGTAGCAGCATCTGCTGATTTCATCTTGTTAAATCAGTAGGGTATTTTTGATCAAAGATTAAAAGAAACAGGTAAAATTAGGCGACTGAATCGCAAGTGTGCAATGGATCTGCTCTGGGGTCAGTAACCTCCCACAGGCACACAGTGCTGACAGTCCTTCACAGGAAAATGCACTGCAGTTAGTCTGTCCATGTCCTTCAGATTTTATGCATTATGCGAAAAAAAAAAACAAAAAACCCCCAAAAAACCCACCAAAAACCAAACAAACCAAACTTGTCGCTCATAGGTAGAGAATTGCACAGATGCTAGTGAAGCATGTCATGTAAGCAGCAGATGGGGAGAGGGAGAGTGAGTTATGAGGGTGAAGTTACTGAGGATGCCATGTTTTAAAAAGTGGTGGGTTTTTTGGTAGAAGTTTCACGGTGTGCTTCTGTCCTTAAGAACCAGCGCTGCTGCAGCAGAAGGGGGTGGTGGTTCTTCCCAGTCATGTGGTCTTGTCCCCTCCCTGGGGCTGTGCTGAGCTGGATCAGCTTCTGGGCTGGCTGAGGGCTGATCATGGAGGTGCTTCTTGCAGGGGAGTTTTCAACTGGATTAATGAGCTGATGACACTCTCCTAGATTGCCCTGAGCTGAGTCTGAGAAGTTGCGCACATACCACCAGCTAACTTCACCCTTTTACCAGCATCTGGCTTCTATTTAGATGTACTGGCTGTGTTGGGATCTGTTTATAATGCATGGCAAGGTTTGTAATTTATAAATACCTGCTAAGGTAAAGGAAAAATTGGGACCAGAAAAGAGCAGGAGGACACTGAAATAGTTTTTCCTTTTTTCCTTCAGATTTTTGTTGGTTAGCTGTCACTGATGTAGCAGCTTGGAGGTGTGGTGGCATGTATAAGCCTATATAAAGGAAATGTTTTGTAATTTATACTTAATCTCATTATTTTCCTAACTTTTTTTAACATCTTGAAATGTAAGGGGATGTTTAGAACTTAAAATGACTTTTCTCTGTGTTTCAAACAGGCTGGTTTAATATTTGAAGGGTTGGGGAGGTTTTATGGGGTGGTTTGTGTGGTGGTGGGTTTTGTGGGAGGTTTTTTTCTGTTGTGTGGGACTTTTTGTTGGGTTTTGTGTGGATTTTTTTGTTTGGTAGTGTTTTGGTTTTGTTTGACATCAGTCTCTCTTCACCCTAATATATTCAGGAAAATTACTGACTCCACTGTATTGCTTTTCTGCTTATCACTTTTACATCATATTTTACAGAGTGTAAAAACAAACAAAAAAAAAGCAGTTAAAAATGAAGTCCGAAATTCTTTTCTCACACTTAAGCACCTGCAGAAAGTATAGCTTTTACTTAAGTGGAGCTGGGCTTTAAGTTAGGTGGTTCTTGTTATGGCCTTTTTAAAATACTTGTAACTTTACCATGTGATGCTAGTTGTAGGGCATGCAGTGCTAAGTAATTATTCCTTACTTGTTTCAGGTATGATACATAAATATATGAACATGAAAAATTGAAACTAATGAATCAAATACCTTGAAAATCATACTCATCACACTTTTTACACTTATTTTTAAAAAAGGTGGGGAGAGAATATAGTCATACTTTTCTGAGTATAATTTAGGCAAACAGAATATATGTATTTAAAGCAACCTCCATTTCACAGAAGGATTTGTATGTTGGCCTGGGCTATTGCTGAAATGTTTGGGGAAAATTCTGTTTTGAGTTTTGTAATAGATGCTATGTTTACTAAAGGGTTTCTTGGTAACATCTGGTTAATAATTGAAACTCCAGTGCTTCTTGTTATGCTGATAGTGTTAAGTGAAAAATTGAGGTAATGAGGTGATAGAATTAGCACAGTGAATTTTACATGCTTGCAGAGAAACTGGAAGCCTAAGTTTTGGGGTTTTGGCTTTTTTCTTTTTTTCTTTTTAAGCAGCTTTTGGTATAGCTACTGTATACATATGGAGAACATAAGTTAAAATTACATGAGAAAATACACATAAAGTATGTATGCTGTGTATATTCTGATTTTTCACTAAAAGTTCTCTGTGCTCTAGGACTTCCTCCCCACCCTCCTGACTGGATGTATTTATCTGAAAATTTCTGTAGCATTCTTCTGGTATAAAACAAAAATACAATTCTAACTAGCTAATTTCCTTCTTTGTTGACAGATGATGATGTACCTGCAGATATGGTTGCAGAACAATCAGGTCCTGGTTCACAAAATAGTCCATACCAACTTCGCAGAAAAACTCTTTTACCTAAAAGAACAGCTTGCCCTACAAAGAGCAGTATGGAGGTAACTTTTGGTTGTCGCTTTTTAATTGTAAATCCTACTGTTTCAAGAACAGGAAGTTTCATAAGGTACCTAATGACTGAACCAATTCTTATTTATTTCCTTAAAGGGTGCCTCCACTTCAGCTACTGAAAACTTTGGTCACCGAGCTAAACGTGCTAGAGTATCTGGAAAATCCCAGGATTTATCAGGTAATAACTTCTTGAACAAAAAAGGGGGTGGGGAAGAAGGGGTGGAGGCATTTTGACTTTATACCCTATCCACCTCTCCCCCCACCCCATGCCACCCCTGAACTTTATCTGTCTGTTTTCCAACTAAAAATAGTAGTGAAAAAAACCTTACAAACTTGTTCTGAACTTCAAATTTGGAAGCATGATATTAATCTGACTCTTAGAATCTGGTCCTTTAATCTGCCTGCTTCACTGCAGGCATATTGGTTTGAGAAGAATAAAAAAGAAACAAAAAAACCCAAAACAAAAACACCCAAAGTGCTGAGTAGTTGTATCCAAGCTACTGTTAGAAGCAGTAATGCTGCAGTGGTGCAGCGCGCTGACTAAGCTTATTTACCATTTCTCATATTGATGTATTGTTCCAGTATATTGTTTAGAGTTGGTTTTGGTATGTCACTGTAGCATGTCATTGTGGAGAGAGAGAAAGAGTTTGCGTGTGGTTATAAATAAAAAATACACATATATGTACATAGGTTTCACACACATATGTATATACGTACATTGTATAATAAGCATACATGCAATACATGTGTACATAACTACACTGTGTATATTTTTATTTGTATGCACACACATATACACGGACATACATAGGCACACACATCCTACTCTTTCTACATCATTTTTTCAGTCTCTGCTTCTACCCCTGTTTATCTCTGACACACTCTTTAGTTCAGGAGATCTGCTGTCACTTTTCCCTGGAAAATCAACACCAGCGCTTGCCAACTCCCATTGATGTGGTTTCTGTTGCTTTTCTTAAGTTGTTTTTTAGTCTGTGTCTCCCTTAACATTGTGTAATAAAACTGAGCAGCTGGCACAAGGCTTTGGTCCATTTTCATTGCCTCTGTTGAAGTCTGCTCTTTCTGGCTTCTCACCTTCTCCAAAGTGTGATTTTATTTTTCAAGCCTCTGTCTCCTTTCCCCTCTGTTTTTTTCTCCCTCACCCTCCCCTTGCACAACCCCCACCTTTGATTAAGGCTTTTAATTTCAGCAACTGTTTAAGAATCACTTAACCTCAGATTTATATCCTTGAAATAGTCGGAACCAACTGAACATTAACCTGTGTCATTCTACTTCCAGTTTCATTTCCTGATATGCTATCTGAAGCCTTGTGTAAAGTCATCTAGTCATACACTCGGTTTCTCTTGCCAGTTCTTAGTTTTTCTTCAAGGTCATTTCTTCTGATGTATTCTTCAGTATGCTTTTGCCCACCTTTCTTTAGTGAAGTTAAACTTGACTTGAGTCCAGTGGTACAAATTACAGTATGAATGATACTAATTTCTAAAGGAATTATCCATACTTTTGTTGCGTGTTCCTTTTGATAAATTCTTGAGCTCAAGTATTTTTTTCAAGTTGTAAGGGGGGGAAAAAAAAACAAAATCAAGTCTCAGGTACTGTCAAGAACACTACATTAGAATTTTGAAATATTGGCAAATTTTTTCAATTGCTTGCAACAGCAGCCCTGTCCACTGGCAGTCTCTGCAGTGGACAATGAGTTCTTCAATCCTGAGACAGAAAGATTAATGAATATACAAGAATCTGGATGAGAAAGCAACACATTATAGAAAATATGTAAATAATTTCTCACTTAAACTCTTCTAAGTAGAATACAAAAGATGAAGAAACCGAAAACTTAGGTAAGAAAAAGGTACGATGGAGCTGTGTTGCTTACATCACAAATGACGGCTTCACCAAGGGAAGGTCGTGCCTTA
>JMFS01035896.1:0-18873 GCA_000699545.1 Podiceps cristatus
CAGCCCCATTCCCTGTCCCCCTGTGCCACTCACTGGGGGGTGGGAGGGGTGGGGCAGAGGGAGAGAATTAATGAGAAAAAATAAGCCCGGGAAGAAGGGAGGGTTAGGGTGAAGGTGCTTTAAGAGTTAGTTTTTATTTTCTCATTACCCTACCCTGATCTGACTGGTAATAAACTAATTTCCCCAAGTCGAGGCTGTTTTGCCCATGACAGTAATAGGTGAGTGATCTCTCCCTGGCCTTATCTCGACCCACAAGCCTGTCATTATGTTTTCCCTTCCCTGTCCAGCTGAGGAGGGGATTGACAGAGGGCCTTGGGTGGGCATCCAGCCAGGGTCCACCCACCACAAGCTCCATCCAACCTCATGGCCCTTTCTGCAAGGAAACACAGAACTGCAACTGTTGAGACAAACAGACACAACATTCTGGTCAGAATTTTCAACATTTTCTTAATATCTCTGAATGATAAAAGACATTCTATTTCATCTTCACCATTCTCTCTCAGTTTTTCAGAAATGAACATTGAGTGTAATGTTTACTTTGATTTTGAGTTTTTAATAAATGTTACAAGAAACAAACATAAACTTCATAAAGAAACTTTCCCGTTTCAGTGCCCTTTACAATACAGCATAGAAAGTTCACTAATGTTTCAAACACCTTTTTAAATCTTTATTTTAGCCACATAGGAGCTGATATTGTGCTTTATAGAACAACAGCCCACTGTACCTGAACTTCTGTACACATAATGTAGCAGACTCTGTGTGCATTCATATGTGGTAAAGTCATCATGGAAATCAACATCTCTATGTAAACTGACGCTTTTTGTTATTAGAGATTATTCTGACTTTCTTTCTGATCTAACACACTTATTTGAAGTAGCCTTCGAAACTGAACAAGAACAAAACTCTGCTGTCTTTTCTTGTCTTATTATGGCTGAGTTTCAAGAATAGTGAGACTACAGCAAGTCTGCTAGGACGATCATACCAATAAAGCCCTCTTCAGGAGAGAGATCTGCTTGCAAAGGGAACTCTTTCTTCATCCTAATTAAACTGCCTTCTTGAATGACACAAGCCATAGCAGTACGAGGAATCTTCATGTATAAATCATATCTACCCAGAGTTTTTTGTCATAATAGTTGTGTTGGATGGAAATGTGATTTTTTTTACCCCATGTTTATTGCACCTGTGCTAGCAAAACATTTAAAGTTCAGCTTCAGCCATTTTGTCTTTCTTCTCAGGAAGAAAGCTGGCAGTCTGACAAAACAGTAAGTGAACATGACCGTTTTTAAGAACTGAGCTTGCACTGCTGCCAAAGCAACACCTGCAGCAGCAACATACGCTGCATTGGGTGTGCTTGGGAGTTGCCAGAGCAGTTTCACTAGCTGGGGGAAGGAGACGCCTGTCTCTAACCATCTGCAGTCTGCAGGCCTGGCACGGGAAGAGTTTCTGAGAACTGAGAAAGGTGTGACAACAAGAGAGAAGTCCACAACAGTCACTGTGGTGTAGTCTGAGCAGTTCGCAAAATAAACTTTCTCCAAGTGCCACCTGTTGTGCCTAATACGTAACTAAACATGCAGAAATAAATGCAGATAATATGGAGGACTGGAGAGTCAAACTATACACTTGCATGTGGTGTATATCTGTGTGTATCTCTTTTTCCCTGTTGAACTGAATGCTCAGAAAACTTACACAAAGTATGCTGAATGACAGTTTATAAGTTACAACATCAAGGGGTTAAAGTATGTATTACTGATGGATGAAAAGCTGGACATGAGCCAGCAATGTGCACTGGCAGCCCAGAAAGCCAACTGCATCCTGGGCTGCATCCAAAGCCGCGTGGCCAGCAGGTCGAGGGAGGGGATTCTGCCCCTCTGCTCCGCTCTGGTGAGACCCCACCTGCAGTGCTGCGTCTGCTCTGGGGCCTCTCAGTACAGGAGAGACATGGAGCTGTTGGAGCGGGGCCAGAGGAGGGACACAAAACTGATCCGAGGGCTGGAGCAGCTCTGCTGTGAGGACAGGCTGAGAGAGTTGGGCTTGTTCAGCCTGGAGAAGAGAAGGCTGCAGGGAGACCTGATTGCGGCCTTCCAGTACTTAAAGGGGGCCTATAGGAAAGAGGGGGAGAATCTTTCCAGTAGGGACAACGGTGACAGGACAAGGGGGAATGGTTTTAAACTGAAACAGGGTAGGTTTAGACTGGATATAAGGAGGGAATTCTTTACAATGAGGATGGTGAAATACTGGAACGGGTTGCCCAGAGAGGTGGTGGAGGCCCCATCCCTGGAAACATTCAAGACCAGGTTGGACCCCTCTAGGGGTTCCTTCCAAACCAAAACATTCTATGATTCTATAGAAAATGCCTAATCTATCATGATGCAGAACACAAGCCACATTATATTTTTAATAGTGCTTCATCTGTGCTGAGTAAATATTTCAGATATACATAAGGACAGATGAGACTACTCAAGAAACCGTAAATCTGGCTGTTCAAGCAGTTGAACTTGTATGCAAAATAGAATAGCCTTTCTTTTCCTGGTTTACTACACATTAACTTTGTAATTGAAAATTTATCTTGCAATTGTTTTTTTCTGCATAAGAAATTAATCTCTTCCCCCCCCCCGGCTTTAGTCTCACCTCCTTTAAGAACATATAACTTCTCCATTAGCATGTTTCGCGTACCATTTTCACTTGTATTGCAGATTGTTTTATACAACCATAGCATTATTTATGGGAAGAAATTCATAGGGATGGCAGACATGTGAATGACATTCTGAAGTACAAATTCTATCATTATGTTAGACATGTGGCTGGTGGGATTTCAACAGATGGAATTAAATGATTAGCATAAGGAAATAGCTGATTTTAACTACAGAAGGTGGTGCAAAGCACAAGTCCTGCTGTGTGATTAGTCCTTGATGTTTACTCATTCACATTTAAGTAGTTCCCTTCTGTGTGAAGTAGCCAGCAGTGCAGTAAGAATGTTCCCACTAGAATACATACTTGTTGCTGCCACTATGGCACCCTCTGTGACACAGATCATTACTAGAAACAGTATGAAACATTTTTTTCAAGAAAATGGAAACAATAAAAGAAATATCCAAATATGGAAATACTGCGGAAATTTTAACTTTGCTGATTTCCACATTTCCTTCAAAGAATATGGTCAATTTTGTTTAAAAAACGTGAAATTATTTGCATTACCTATGTGAACTCATCTAGAGTTTGTCCAGCTGCATTTTAACTTTTCACAAGTTATTTCCACTTTTAAAGATTCTGCAGTTCAAATTAAGTTCTTTGTTATCCCCATCATTTTGATACCACTATCTAGCGTTGCTTTCAGGACTCTCAGCAACACTTTAACTGCCCTCCCCTTTAATTTACACAGTGATCAAGTAAACCCACAACTATGAAACCAAGTATTGCTTCAGTACCCAGCAGTCACAGTGGAAGACAGAAGAGCATCACCAAATACTCAACAGAATCTTTGGGATGTTTTGGGGGTTTTTTTTGTAGTTTGGTTTTGGCTTTTTTTGTTTGTTTATTTGTTGCTTTGTTGGGTTGTTTTTTTGTTGTGGTTTGGGTTGGGTTTTTTGGTTGTGTTTTGGTGTGGGTTTTTTTTTTTTTTTTTTTTTTGAGGAGCTGATCTATTTGCTAAGGACTCTGGAGGACCATTCAGTTGTGTCAATTTCTGAGGCCAAATAATCATCACAGTCTTTTGTTCAACTAATAGATTTCTTAGCAGAAAAATGAACCACAGTTTTGAGCACAGATCAGTCATAGTAAATATCTGATTGTTCTTACCTCCTGTGTTGATGCTAACCCATATCCTGAGCCTAGCCTCTGGTTTTAAGAATTATTTAAAAGGATTAGTACCTGACCACAGGTTTACTTCTGATTGAAAAAAACATTATTTTTCTCTGCAAATTAGCAGGTATCTAGCAAAATTCAAATAACAAGAGAAAAATAATGGAGTTAACACCACTGCACTTCAATAAACTTTGCTTTACTCATAAATAACAGTCAGTTTATTGTGGGAGCAGAAAAAGATTGACCGTGTCATTAACTGAGCGTGTTCTTGATCGATTTGAAAATGGTGTGATAGGTAGGTACATCATTATTGTTTAACTTTAGCTAGTTGTTGAAGCAGATTTTCTCGTTTGTTTTCTGGTAATTCATTGCGTAGTCACGTAGGGAGGGTTTTAACAGAAGCACTTGGTGTCAGCAGTTCTATTTATGACCACCTAAATGAAACAGGTTTGTAGTCTAGTTTCTTCCCAGTTCCTTGGAGTATTAGACAAAACAGTAGAAAACACAATATATTTGTAGAAGAGACAAACAGGAAGAAGGTTTTTGTTCAGTTTCTAAAAATATGTGTATATGTTAATATGTGTCTTTTAAAAAATAAGTAATAAATCTTTCTCATATTTAAAAATTCCTGAGATACAATATTGCTCCAAAACAAGGTGAGGGATTTTTTGATGTCAAGTAAGAGAGCTTTAGTTCTCATGTTTTGCTGACTAAACAAGAACAGCTATTTCAGTCTCAGCTCCTCTCCAACTTAGGCTCTCACTTTTCAAAATCATTTAATTTAGCAACATGGATGTCAGTTATTAAGGGTACCATTTGGGGGTAGGAGGGAGCATTTGAGACACTGAGTATTGTCCCTGGACTGAGCTCTAGGGACATAAAAGTTGTTGGAAGTACCTGGGGTATTTTTCTAGCATTTGTATATTTTACAAAGCTTGTGTCAGAGCAAATATGATACCACAGTGCACCACTGACACCCCTCCTTGTTGCTAAAACAAACTATACAAGTAGTAATGAGGAAAACCATGGCTTGCTTTTATTCTGCTAGCTTCCGGTTCTGGAAAACAGGAATCATGGGGAAAGGGACAGATGCATCAAATTTCAGGTTTTGTGTTTAAATAATTCCTCCTTTCTCATTGATTAAAGTTCTTGCTTTCTCATTTCCTTTGTGAATAGCTTCCTGTATCAGGTGAGGGTTCTTCAAAGAACAGCTTAACATCAATCATTAAGAGTGAAGAAATTCTGGCCCTAATATATTGAAAGCAGGCATTCTTTAAGAGAAGATGAAGTTTAAAATGTCAAATTTATATTCCAATTTATTTAAATTGGAGAATGAATATATTTTAATATTAACTTATATTTTGTATTTATTTTAACTCTTCCATAAATCTAGTGGATGTGTTTATTATCTTCACACATTTGAAGACAAAATAATCCTCTTGCTTATAGTTGTACAACTGCCAAATTAGTATTTTATTAATTACAGGAGAAACAATATTTTCAATTATGAGTCTGAAATTAACATAATTTCTGATTTGAAATTACTGTCAACTATCCACTTACTGTTAAGTTAGGGTGACATTCCTGTGTTCAAACCAAATTACTAGATCTGAACACATATATGTGGCCCACAACTGAGTGACAACCCTTTTTTCAGTTGACCTAAGCATTGAATATGAGAGAAATATCTCCTTATAGTTTTTCTCCTGAATTACTGTAGAATTTCTGAATGCTCAGTCTGTTACAGGCTTGCGTAGAAGTGGTTTTCACATCCTTTCCTTCTCTAATGTAAGTAGGCAAATAGTTACTTTGTTATCTTTGCTCTGGACTTTTGGCACAGAAGTGTATTCTAACCCCAAAGGTTTTGAAAAACAGCATCAATGATACAAACATCTGCAAATGTTAAAAGCTTGCTTTATTTCTCATATTTCAGGATACCTTGGAAATATCCCCATAGTAGTTTAAGCTGCCTCCTTTTTATTTTCTCTTACCCTTTCTCTATTTTCTCTCAACAATTTATAATCTGTAGTTATTTTTAGTCTTTCATTCATATACATAGTACCATCACTTTCAGTGTTAAGGCCACCTTATTGGATGTCTTTGGGGTATCTGTCTCTCAGAACTGTTCCTTATCTGCAGAATTCGTCAGTGCATTAACTGCTAATTGCCCATCTGAGTACCTTTCCTGACCCTTTACAAAACGATGCTCCACTCTGTCACCACTAAATCTACCCCAGAACTACACCTACGTGGTGGAGAGTGGGGGCTGGCTTGCGAGTGCTTGTCTGTGATTTTTTGTGGTGAGAACAGAAAATTTACCTTAAGTGTATATTTAGAACTAAAATAAAAATTTTGAATCAGCTGCTGAAGAAATTAAATTATCTAGAAATATAAAAATCTAAGTTTGATGTTGGAAGCATCTTTCCTACAGAATTCCGAGTTTAAGTCTGGCAAGTTTCAATGCTGGATATAAATTTCTCATTCATGCTTTCATCACGTAGCTAGTTCCTTACTGTTTTTCCATTAGTCCAAGTATGTAACAGTTGCCAAAGATGTCAAATACCAAATTTTAAGGCTTATCTGGAAATATAGTCTAATTTGGTTTCTTCACTGAAGTCTAGGATGCACAGGGTTCAAATCATATATATTACAGTATTTGATATTTAAGCTTAAAATTTGCCACACAGGGCTATACAAAACTAACTTTTCCATTTAGGAGAGAAAATGCTCCACTACACAGACCAACCAGTTCTTTAGAAATGTGCCATTTTCATGGTTCTAATGTTTCATTTTTCTCAGTTTAATTCCTCTTTTTCATGTTTGATTTGTTTCTTCAGCAAAAACTTCACCTCTCTCACTGTGTGAATTCTTGTGTGCTAATGCTATTTCCAACTGACTGACATGCCTCAGTGTCCTAAAAGATTATTTCATATATTGTAAGATTATTTCTGGATCATTGTAATCTTGATAATACAGGATGCTGGGATCAGCTGTACTAAATCCTGCACAAAGCAATGTAGCCTGGTCATTTCATATTTGAAATATAAAAAATACAATCAAAAGACAGTTCTGTTCTAAAAATGTGAAGAAACAGTATTGATAAAGGCTGTTTCTTTAGAAACAGTAATCAGCAATAAGCAAATGTGTAGTCATAGAACTAGCTAATACCTTACTGCATGTAAAATCTGATGACTGAAAAATTCAGTGAGCTGACCAGTTAGATTTATATGTCATGTTTGACTGATTCTCACTGGCTGTAGCAAAGAAATAAATGAACATGATGTATTGGCTGTAAGTTAGTAAAGACTAATGGAATCATTTTCAAGAGTAGCTTTTCTGCTATTTATTTTACATATCTCTATGTGTCTTAGTAAATTTAAATGAAAAAGCAGTCCATTGTAATTTCATTAATACTTCATGGAGAAGAATACTTTTTTGCAACTGGTGTGGGTTAGCCCTGGTGGGTGGCCCAGCCCCATACAGCTGCTTGTTCATTCCCCCTTGGCAGGAGAGAATCAGAAAGGTGAAAGTGAGAAAAGTCATGGATTGAGATAAAGACAGTTTAACAGGTAAAGCAGAAGACACACACGCAAGCAAAGTAAAACAAGGAATTCATTCACTGCTTCCCATGGGCAGGCAGGTATTCAGCCATCTCCAGGAAAGCAGGGCTCCATCACATGGAAAGGTTACTTGGGAAGACAAACGCCGTCACTCCGAATATCCCCCCTTCCTCTTTTATCCCCTCAGCTCTTACTCCTGAACACGATGTCATATGGTATGGAATATCCCTTTGGTCAGTCAGGGTCAGCTGTCCCGGCTGTGTCCCCTCCCAACTCCCTGTGCACCCCCAGCCTGCTCGCTGGTGGGGTGGGGTGAGGGGCAGAAAAGGCCTTGACTGTGTAAGCCCTGCTCAGCAATAGTTAAAATATTGGTGTGTTAACAACACTGTTTTGGTCACAAATCCAAAATGTAGCACCATACCAGATACTGTGAAGAAAATAAACAATCCAAGTCAAAACTAGTACAGCAACTCTCTGTACAACCTGCAGTGAAGTTTTAAACCTGACCTCATGTAGCCTTTGTTGCTGCACTTCTGACTTACTAGAGTATTAATTCCTATCTCTGAAAAGTCAGATGTCATCTGGGAGTAGGTAATAACACTTTCTGCAGTTGACATCAACAAAATTTCCAGGCAGCAATCATAAGAGCAGAACCTAAGAAGCCAAGATTGTTGGAAGTAGGTGCCTGTAACTAGATTACATGAAGAAATTGACTAACATGACAGAGTCCTACCGAGCTTCTACATGCAGTCAAATGGAAGTTGTAGGCTCTTGATTTAAATATGACTGGTCTCATGAGTCTAACCTCTAAATTTATGCACTTAAATTTAGGTAGTGTGTACCTTCTATATAATTCTATGTTACTGTAATATCATCCATTCTTCTCTCTGTTTCTCAGGATACCTGATTCAGAACTACTAGTCTTTGCAAAAAAATCCATGGTTCACCTCTGCCTTATTTGTATGTGACAGCTGAAATAGGATTATAAAGATAATATACTTAATATTCGGTTATTGTTTTACAAAATTAAAAATTTAGCTGTTATTATTTTTAACACCTTCATGAACATTTTGACAATTCAAATAATTAAATAGGAAGAAAACTGTCTGTGCTTATAGGCAGGAGTCAGGAAGCAGATTGTGATTGTACTACAAGATACTTTTAAGATAAAAATATAGATCAAAATTTGTAGTATATATGCTTTTTTTCTTTTTAACATTTTGCTGACTTGCTTGGGTGAGAAGGTGTCTATATGTGCATGAATCACCAGTTGCTAATAATTACATAGCATGCTGCAGGACCTCAACAGACGTCTTAAGCTTTGAAAGACCCGGATACTAGAAAACTAAGGACTTATTAACCTGGTGTACATTATCTAGTGACCTACTCTAAACTAAGAGACCTTGATTCAAGTACACCTTCCGTGAAATCTTGATTTCAATATTTTGCAAAGGGAAAAGATACACTATCTCTACCTTTGTGTCATGCTTGATAGAGCAACACTTCATAATGCTCAGCTTATAAGTAACTTAAATGTAACTACAAGTTTACTGCCTAACAATTGCCATTAGTTTGTAATCATAAAATGGTCAAGTGAGCAGTAATTCCCAGAGCACTGATATCGCACATCCTTATGATACATTAAATGTCTTCGGCAGGACTCGTACATTTTTATGGAGAATATATGAGAGTTGTTTCCCTATGTCCAACCCTAATGGAAATTTTCAGTCTCAGATGTCAACATAAATCTTTCTGAGAGCTGTACACAGCATTCAAAAACTCAGTAACAGCTCTTTCTGTCTTCAGAGAAGCTTAGGCATTTTATTTCCTCTGTATTGTTGTACTACTGCTGCCAGCAGTTATTATTTTTTAATACGTGTATATACATACACAATTTTTAAAAAATAAATTTTTTTAAAGCTTCATTGAACTTCTCTGATCCATTTTGTCCTCTTTTGTCAGGACAAAAGCGAATTCCATTAATGTAATCATTTTTCATCATGCATGTCCACATCAGATATTCATAATGAGGTACCTGTAGAGCTCCACTGACAAAACTATATAGATATGGGCAGAGATACTAAGAGAATGTTCGTCATTATTGCCAGTTCTCTTGAGTCTCAGTGATTAGTCTGAAAAGAATTCTGTTAAGCCAAATTCAGCTAAACTTAATAAAGAGTAGTACAAATGTCTATCTTTAGGAAATATGTCTGCTAGTAGAAGAAGAATGGAATGCAGATTAGGGTATATTTAGTAATGACAAGTAATAAAATTTGAACCATGTAAGAAATTTGCTTGGGAATATATATGGATTGGTAAAGGTCAAAAAAAAATGAAAAAAAAAAAAAGCAGAAAAAATATGCTATGATTTTTCTGATAAGACATGTATAAGAAGAAATAATGGAATTATTTAATAAAAATAACAATTTACAGGTGAGACTCCCAGTTACTAAGATGGCTGGTATGTCCCATGATATGCCATTTTCAGCTGATGAGCTTGTTCTAAAGTTTTGGGATGCATATTTTTGTGCTAAGTTGTCTATTTGAGGCTAATTTCAGACAAAAGTCATGACAAAGTATTTTGTACACAGCATTATTTTTTTTTTCTTTACAAAGCTCACTGGCAAACATATATTTTGAAGCAATAAACCCTGAAATTCAGCATTGGAGAAAGAAGATGGTTCTTTCTGGATTTATCTTAGTTCAGTTTTTAAAACCTATATAAATATAACCAAGTGATAAGCTTCAAACTTGATTTAGCCTATTAACTGATTTTTTTTTTTTTTTTTTTTTTTTAATTCTGTATTCACTGTGAATGTTATATCCAGGTTCATCTGAACAGATACTTGTGGATCACTAAGTATCCTTCTTCTAAATCAAGTTTATACTATCCCAAGGTGAGGTTTGGAATTACTGCTGCAGACAGTGCTAGGGTCAAACACTTGCAAATAAGAGTAAATTCCTTTTTATGAAGTTTAAACTCATAAGGACACTTTAAAGTATGGTAGAAATGAGCAGCCAATAGTCAGAAGTGAGAAGATAGAAGCCAAGGAAGATGTAAGGCATGTCAATACATCATTTTCTAACAAACACAAAAAATACGTACATCTTGTCATTGCCACAAGAACAAAACAAACAAATTAGCACAGTTAAAGACAGCTAGACTAAGAGAGGAGGTGTTGATTCTGTCTATGCTTTTCCCTGAAACCTCCACAGACCAAGAATGTGGTTCCGGTGTGTGAAAGGGCATTCAGGTGATGATGTTACCATTTCTTTCTGAGATTTTGGTGAATATTTGGCATATTTACTTGTGAATTTTGCTGTTAAAAAGTAAATATAATCCTGAACATTTCAGCTATCCAATTTCAGATCATTTTCAGAATATTTCAGATCCAATTTACATCAACCAGGTTTTTATCTATCAAGATTATATCTGTCTTCCTGTCCTGGATTCATAGTATACAACTTTTAACACTTTCTAGCTATCTCACAACACAATTTATAATTTACATTTATTTCATATCTTGGGGGAAGAGATATTTTTGGAGGAAATATTCTGATTAAAAATCTTGAGCACTTCAATGTGTTTTGTAAATTAGAACAAAGATAGAAGCAGAGATTCTTGTAATTAAACATGTTTTTAATTTACTTGTGGCTAAATTGGAACCTTTGACATTTTAAATATAAGTCAGCTCTAAAGATTATTAGGGTTTTTTTTAATTAGGTTATTCATTAAAATGCTTACAGTGTGTACATATACCCCCATACAGCCAATATGGACCTATTTAGAAAAGTAGCATTAATTTTTCAAACCAAGAGCTGCTGTCCTGATTGTTAGTAGCAGATAAACACATCGTTTCTTCCCTTTCAGTTCTCCGACTACTTGTATTCACCTCCATTCCTTTATTGCCTTGAAATGTGAAGCATTAAAGATGCGCCAGCATAACATGCACTCAGTTATCTTTCCCTTGCTGTGCTGCCAGGATTCTGATTTGCAAATTATCAGATACATCTTCTTTCTCGTCAAAATGTCTTTTACTTTATTATGTACTGCACAACCATCTGTCACACTGACAGTATTAATATGTGCTGTTTCTATTAGATAGTCTCCATTGTTTAAAGTGAGTGATTTTTCCGCTTAAACTAATTTTTTGTAGCGGGACTGGAGTGCTCTGGAGTATGGAGATGTGTGCTTTTTTTTTCCATTATATTTTTCTTCTTGTTGCTCATTGTTTACATCTCACATGACAAACATTTTAGCTTCACTCTGAACCAATGCCCTACTTTACTTGGGGAACATATATTATAAAAGCTGGAGTTGTGCTACATTTAAATGAACCAGCCAGGCCTACAGCAAAGCTCAGTGAAGAATGTGGTTTCCCCCTGCTATAATACTCTGTAACTTGAGTTATCCCCACAGAAAATATACATATTGCCTCAAGTACTACAGCTTAATCCCGCTTCTATACAAGTCAGTGCTTACTTTTTCATTCACCTAGCAGGGCACAGTCAAGCCTTACACTGTAAATGTGACTATAAAAAGTTTCCTATTTGACAATCTAGTCTTCAGATATAAATTCATTTATATATAGTATAGGAAGTTTATATTAAGACAATCTTTACAATCAGGAGTATTTAACATACAGAAATAAATCAACAGTTAACTGTTAGCCTGTCCTTTTGGTTACTATGGGTCTTTCCTGATGGGTTTTTTTCATTCCCACAAACAGAACTTAGATTTATTTTTTTAAAAATGTACAATATTAAACACCTTATTTTACCTTTATCAGAAAGGCAGCTTATAACTGCTACATCTTTTGGAGAAACCTCATTTTAAAGCTTAATTATTTTAAAATGTTTTTCAGTCTTTCTGTAACATCTCAGTGACTGATTCTCTCCCTGGGTATGTAATAGCTCTTCCCAACTTCCCAACTTCTTATTTATTCAGATGATTGTCCTAAATTATTCTCTGATGAGATTAAGGACAGATTTTAGACCTAGAGGCAGGTAGAAGAATCAGTCTTTCAGATTAGTCCTTGTGAGGCAGATCTTGCATTAAGCTTCATGACAATTGTTTTATCTTTATGTTTGTTCCCTAAAAAAACCTGAAGCTTTCATCAGACAGATAGCAATCTATGAGGATATCAATGTCAAATTATTTACCACCAATAATTGTGTTACAGTCTATTTTCCTTCTCCTTACCATAACCGAAACACAAAGAACTAAATGGGAAGACAAAGCCAAAGAAATAAAAAATATTTACAAAATACCGTAAGCATAAAGAACACATAGACCATTTTAGGTATAAAACTTTTGGCTTGTAAAAAACAGTGAAAGTATGATACTTTATACTTCTGATGGTGTATCCTATGATCATTTTTATTCCTGATCATGTCTGCAGTAGGCTATCAGTGCTGTACCTGGAAGGAATAAAATTTAAGTACATACTGTCTTTTATAAAACTGGGTAGCTATTTCTAGAAGGTTTACAATATTTTTTCTAGAATTACCAGTGTGCATATAAAATAAGAATCCTGTACAAATTTTTCCATATCTTAAACAGATCATTGGGTTATTGCCCTCAATAGAACCACGGCATGTTTCTTGGTAAAGAGAAGGCTAAGCATTTGAATTATAACCTCCGCATTTTCATTCTTTTTATGATCGGTTTATAGAGAAGTTCACTGAACCAACTGATGTACCTTCTGTTTTTTAATCTTTATTTGCCAGCTTCTAATGTATGGTTGAATGGATAACTCAGTTTTCATTAAAGAAACCAATTTCAACAACTGCTTGGCACTATCATAGATTTCAAGTGAAGCTTTATACTCCATAGTATTAATCTTGGTTGAATCAGTTTCAGCTTCAGACTTTAAACTGATATGCAGCCTTTTATATCTGTATGACAAATGTGAATCACATCAGTGCTCAATCAGTTTGAATCTCTTTTTCTTGTATGTTATCTAAGAAAAACTCTTTAAAAAATCTAAATTACTATCTGGATTTTGGGAATTGCATGGATTCATGCTGATTAAGGTTCTGAGTAATACCATTTCATAACCTTGAACCTTCAAAGTGTAAAACTTATCTTCTTATAGCGCATTTACCTCCCTGGGTTAAATTTGAAATTTTAGCAGTTGTCTTTTATTTATAACTTGGTTTTCATTAGCTACACTGAATTGTTTGGAGTTTGGTTTTGTTTTTTTGTTGAGTTGTAATAGCTAAAATAACAATATTATTTATTGTAGACTGAGATTCTATTTTTCACCATACAGGACACCAGTTTCTTCTCTACAATGGTTTTACAGAATCATAGAATGGTTGGGGTTGGAAGGGAACTCTGGAAGTCATCTTGTCCAACCCTCGGCTCAAGCAGTGTCACCTAGAGCTGCTTGCCAGAGCCGTGTCCAGATGAGTTGGGAGTATCTCCGTGGATGGAGACTCCACAACTTCTCTGGGCAACCCGTGCCAGTGCTCAGTCATCCTCACAGTGAAAAAGTGTTTCCTCATGTTCAGATAGAACTGCCTGTGTTCAGCTTGGGCCTGTTGCCTCTGGTCCTGTCACTGGGCACCACTGAGAAGAGCCTGGCTCTGTTCTCTATGCACCCTCCCTTCAGGCATTTATAAACATTGACAGGATCCCCCCTGAGCCTTCTTTTCTCCAGGCTAAACAGCCCCAGCTCTCTCAGCTTTTCCTCATGGGAGAGATGCTCCAGTCCCTGAATCATCTTTGTGGCCCTTCACTGGACTCTCTCCAGTAGCTCCATATTTCCCTTGTACTGGGGAGCCCAGAACAGCCGTTCCAGTTCCAGGTAAGGATCGCCTCCCTCAACCACGTAGCAAAACTCCTCCTAATGCAGCCTAGGATACCATTAGTCTTCTTTGCTGCAAGGGTACATTTGCTGGCTCATGGTTTCAAGATCATGTTTTTAAAAATGAAATTACGGTAGATTTCAGGAAAATTTCTATGTATGAATGAAAGTAGGGTGGCTGGTTTTTTTTTTTTTGGGTTTTTTTTTTTTTGTGCAAGCAAGACCTTTTTATCAAAAGGTTCAGATAAATAACCATTCTTTAGGAAGTGAGCTAGATTTGTCATCTATGTAAAAGGTAAATTAATAAGGATTCAGTTCTTTACACTGGAATTGCTTTTCAGTCTCTGGGCTCAGTGGCACTTGCCATGAGTCAGTAGGGAAAACTGCTCTCGACTACTGAGTATGCACGAGCAAGCCAGTGAGAATAATCTGCATGAGCACTGGTGTGAGGGGGACTTTTTTTTTTTCCCCCATAGGAATTCAAATAGACTGCAACTACATAGTGACCTGACTGCAGTACAATGAGATCAAAAGCAACGTTCTTTTATTTTTCTATACTACTCATGTTCTTTACAACATTTTAAGTCACTGCCTAGATTTGGAGTTTTTTAAGCTTTTTGGTTTGGTTTTGTTTTTTAATTAAAAATCAGTTTCTCTTACTGGTCTCTATGATGCTAAAATATTTACTGGTATCTATATTCCAAAAAGAGATGGCAGTGACTTGTTAGTCCATTTTTTTTTTTTTTTTCTGAAAAATAAGGACCTTCCCTCTTCTGTTTTATTCTAGCCCCATCTGTAGACTGCAAAATAATAAAGCCATTTAGAATGTGCATCAAGACCTCTAGAAACAATGTATGAATAAACTGTAATATTTAACTTCTCAGCCAACTGACACTGGGTGCCAGGGCATCCTGGAGAACATCCCAGAGAACAACCTTTCTCAAAGCTCATGCTGAGGTGTCTGCCTGGCCAAACACCAGGAAGTATGGAACAATACATATAATCTCAACTGCAGTCCCATTACCCACCAACTGTTTCTTCAAAATCTAGTTGATGTCTGACTGATCTCATGTTACAACAGTCTTTTCTAAGCTCTAGCAAGCATTGTACAGAGGTGCATGGAGGAAAAGATTCTGCTCAAACTCTGTTTCTCTCAGATTCTCAAATCCTGAGCTGGGTAAGAGTTGTCTTTGTGCTTATCTGGCTCTCCATCAAGTTTTTCTGCAGCTCCTTGGTTCAGCACTACAGGCAATTGAGACATGTTGGAATATTTTACTTAGAAGGGAGGAGCAATTTTGGAGAATAGGTGATGAATGTCCTGAAGTGAGTCACCTCACCAGCTCCCTTCACCCAAACAGTACGGTTCTCGCAGTAAAGATGTTAAGATGAGCAGACCCATATTCACCTAGACTTCTTAGGGTGACTCCACATCCCTTCCCCAGGGGCAACTCGGACTGAAAAAAACAATAAAACATGGAGTTCTGAGTTCAAGAGAAAAAAATATTTACATAGTGGTTTCTCCTTTATATAGACAATTCTTCTAAAATAGCTATCCGAGTGCCTGACCTATGAATCCTTGATATTAATCTCACATATAGCAAATAATTCTCTAATGAAATTACAGATAAAAGGAGGTAGAGAATCATTCTTTTCAGAAGATTGGTTTTCAATGTAATAGAACTACTAGAATTAGATGATTTAGCTTATATATTCAACTGTTCCAGACTAGTTACTATGTCATTCTGTTTGCATTTTCTGTAACTAAGGACAATAGTTTGAATTTTTCCTTCCTTATTAGGTTCTTTCAAATATGTTATGCTAAGATGTTGTGCATATGTGTGTGTAGAAACATGTGTCTGTGTGTATACATATTGTTGTTTATGGGCATAAAATCAGGTCTTTCCTTTGTTATATGTACCTGAATAGATTCATAAAGATTTATGTTTTACTACTACATGAAAAATGTCCTATAAGGTAATAAATACAGTGTATTTTCAATTGAGCTGTATAAATAAAAATGACTTAGTTATAAGTTGCTTGAAGATAAAGAAATAAAAAAAGCCAGGAGAAAAATCTTATCCCAAAAGCTGGTAATTTATAAGTGCTGTAATGAGAAATCAGATTAAGTTTCAAATACATATGAAATAACAGATTTTTTATGAAGAATTATTAGCTGATGTAAACAGCCATTTCAGTGCCATTTTTCATTTTTGCCCCCATGCCAGATCATACTAGAGTGATTTTGGCTTTCTTCTTTTGTTACAGAATAGAAAGAATTAAAACCAATTGGATTCAAGCACAAAGCTGATACTTACTTTTGCTAGTAATACATTGTATAGGTTTTCCCCCCCCCTGCTAAATAGTTATTTCAAAGACATGTGTGATTGATTTTCATGTTTAGAATTAGAGTTAGGGTTGAGCAAAGAGAAAGCCTAGATATGCCACTGTAGTGAGGCTGGAATTGCGCAGCCAAAGACAGGCCAGGGCAGCAGAGATCTATGCTGAGAGGAACATTGTGGTGTGGGCCTGAGGTGAGGGTCTTCATCCTACCTGGAAGTGGAAATTAGGGGTTTGGTTGAGCAAAAGAGAAAGCCTAGAGGTGCGTTGGAGTGGAGCTGGAATTTGTCAGGGGGCAGGGAAGGAAAATGAGGAAAGCAAATGTCATTCCTATTTTCTATCATGCCTGTCTTCTGGAAGTACAAGGAGAATCTGGGGAAACACAGGTCAGTCAGTCCCAACTGAATCCTGGGAAGATGATTTAGCAACTAGTCCTTGAAGCCTTTTCTAGGCACATGAAGGACATGGAAGTCATTCAGAAGTAGTCAGCATGGATTCATGAAGAAGTCATTCTTGACTGACTTGATAAACTTCTGTGATGAAATGACTGACTTGGTAGGTGAGGGGAGTGATATTCAAAAGCCATCTGGACATGGTCCTGGGCAACCTGCTGTAGGTGACCCAGCCTGAGCAGGGGAATTGGGACAGATGATCTCCAGAGGTCCATTCCAACCTCAGCCATTCCATGATTTACAATAAAGGTGCTTGCCCGTGATTCTGTGATTTACAATTTATTCTGTGATTTACAATAAAAGTGCTTGCCTTTTATTATTATTAAATATAGGGAGAACTTGAAATATCTGTAATAGCATAATGATTTTGAAGCACTTGAAATATATGTAATAGCATAATGATTTTGTTAAAAAAATATTTATGAATTAACATGTTTTTGTACCTTCTTCACATAATATTTAAATCTGAAGATTGAATACTTCTTTAGAAATCTTACAATTTACACGGGTCATGTGAAAAAAAAAAAAAATAGCCCTTGCCCTAAAAATGGATTGTGAAAACTTTGAAGTGTTTATGTTTAAAGTCATTATGGGTTTGTTGGGTTTTTTTGTTTTTTTGTTTTTTTTTTTTTACTACAAACTCTCACATGCATGTGAATGGATTAGAACGCAGTTCTACACAGAAAACAGTTTGTTGTATAATTGCAGGAAGATTGTTTTTTTCAAACATATATTGGACTTAGAGAATTTGCAGTATAGAAGAACCATTGAATATGCTATTATTTCAGTACCATGGGGATGTACCTGGAGGGGTATCAATACAAAGGCAATAGATTTCTACTGCCTTCAACTAACCTGCACTTCCTGAAGAAAGCTTATAAATGTATAAATGCATATAGGATTGTATGCTGAAAAGAAAGTGTTGAATTACAGGTTTTAGTGTACAAAATATAAAAATATTAAGTTTTGAACTTTAAAAGGGGAGAGTAGTCATCAAAATGAGTGAATCATTTAGCTATTAACTTGAAATACTTTGGAGAAGACAGTACAGAAAAAAATAACTTCTTTAACATTACATATAACAAAAATATAGCTGTATAAAGAGGATTATAGCTTATATATGTACATTTAATTTCTTTTCCTGTAGACTGTGGACTCTATAAAAGTAAGTAGGTCCTGTAAATAAATGTTAAACCACTTATTTTGTATTGTCTGGTGAGGTTAGGTCTCATAACAATCTGTTTGATGGAGCACAGTATGTGGTATTAGAAAATATATTTTAAAGTAGAAACCCTTCAAAGTAATATGGATTTATTTTAACACAATGTTAGCACAATTATTGTTTCATTTTTGTGTGTCTTTCTGTGCAAAAAGCCCAGTCCTGGATTATGGGCTACCTGACAAATGACGTCTGCTGGCTGTCTCTTCCTGTCAGGATTTTCTAGTGTTTTACTACTGCTAAATCCTATTACTCATAGAGTCAGCCAATGAAGAAAACCAAGCCTGTTTTTTAAACTCTATTTAAGAAGAATGTGATTGAGACTATAGGATAAAATGTGTATTACATTGGTGAGTTTCTGAGAAATAGCTCTAGACATTGCTCATTCTAACTGTCCTAGGTGTATTTTATGAACCCATCTCAACTGCTTGAGTCAGATAGGAGGAATGATGTTTACATTTGCATAGGCAGCTGCCAATTACAGAATTTTATTTTAAAATATTACCTTTGGTCAAGTCAAACTGCTATGTCAAAGAAGATTTAAATATTTCTGATGACTTTTTTAAACTTTGTTGCGGGACTGATAAAGATAAGACAATCTTTTGTAGCTTATCATCTTTGAACTTTTTTCTGTGATGATGCAACAAAACTAAATGTGGCTTTGTGGTGGGTTGACCCTAGCTGGACACCAG
>KL263557.1:1208-16094 GCA_000699545.1 Podiceps cristatus
CCATCGGCCCCAAGGGATGCTCCGCACCGTGTGACGGCTGCTCAGCGATAAGAGCTGAAAGGAGGGGAGGGAGGTATTTGTTATTATCGTTATTATGACACTTATCTTCTGGAGCAAATGCCATGTGTACTGAAGCCCTCCTTCCCGGGAAGTGGCCGGACATCGCCTGCTGACGGGAATAAATCCTTTGTTTCCCTTCGCTTCCACATGCAGCCTTTGCTTTCGCTTTATTAAACTGTCTTTAATCTTGACCCATGAGGGGTGTTTTTCCCCCGTCTCATTTTCTCCCCTCCTTGTCTTGCTGAGGAGGGGAGTGATGGGCACCTGGTGTCCAGCCAAGGTCAACCCACCACAAGTATCCATAGTAAAATATGGAAAATACAAGTGTTGTCTTTTCCATCCAGCAGCACCGGCCCTTACACTGCACAGCAGTCCCTTCCCCCTCAGCCCTTGTTCCCTGACCCCCTGCGCTGCTCGGGGGAAGGAGGGAGAGAAATGGGGAGTGAAGTCAAGCCTGGGAAGAAGGGACGGGTAGGGGGAAGGTGGCTTTAGATTCAGTTTTTTATTTTTTATTGCTATTGTACTCTGATTATACCCTTCCCAGGATTTTGCACCTGTGCGTTAGCAAAACCTGGGAAGCTGAGAACAGCCCTTGATCTCTTAGCAGCAACTCCAAGCTGAGTCTGTCTTGCCCATGATGGTAATTGCTGAGCGATCTCCCTGTCCTTATCTCCACCCAGGAGCCTTCCCTTGTATTTTCTCTCCCCTGTCCTGCCGAGGAGGGGAGGGGTAGAGCGGCTTTGGTGGGCACCTGGCATCCGCCAGCATCAGCCCACCACAGGTCCCGTACAGCTGCCTGAAAAGAGAAGAGGGGCTTTTCTTTATGCTCAAGGCTCTACTCACGATGTTCTTACTATGCGTATTAAAAAAAACAACCCAAACAAACCAAAAATCCCCTAAAATTACAGTAGTGTGAGAATCATCTGAAAATATACCGGTGAGAAGACCTCTCAGTGTCCTTTGCTAGATTAATGTGAATGCTGAAAACTTTAGTGTTATTAATTCAATAATGTTTGTATCAAACATGTAAGGAGCTTTGCCCGTATACTTTAATGCTGGCTTAGAGCTGAAGAAGAAACACTGACACAGGACTATTATGTTGACAGTTGGTTTTTGTACATCCCTGACATCTGGGAATAATAACTTTCATTATTTTTTTTTAATGTCTTTTTATTTGTGTAGAAACTTCCTTTCCTCGATGGTCTGTTGCCCAGTGAAGCTTGCTTCTTACCTAAAGTAGGAAGCGCATCAAAAACACCGATGCTCAACACTCCTCAGGATTACGAAGGGGAACCACCTCCGTTGTTGAGCAACGGCGCCTCAGCGGGGGACATAAATGTTATGTCAGATGTGGACCAAAAGCACAAAGAGAACCCGTCTCATCACCCGGACCTCCACCATCTTAATGACGCCGTTGATGCGTTAGACTCCAAAGCGAAGGACGGAAAGCCGCAGCACCGTCGGTCAGCTCTGACAACCGTGCTCAGTGAACCAGGCGCTTGTGGCGGCGAGGCGTAAGGGAGCCGTGCCCCCGCGAGGGTGTAGACCACCTAACCGGTTGCAGCTAAGCGTGAGTACGTATGTGTGCGGGGAGCTGTGCTCGCTGTAGAGAAGACAGCCTGCATTTGGTTTGGTTCGCATCGTTCTGCAGCTAAAATGACGAAGGTGCATACAGAGCTGCCCAGGCTACCTTGATTTAGCGTAAACCTTATTTTTCAGTGGAGACATGCTGTGTGTTCAAGGTTTATGACTGCCTGCCCGTACTGGTATTTCGAGCTGAAAGAAATTTTGGCCAATTAACATGGGGTTTAGGAGTTGTGTGTTGTTTATAACTGGAGTAGGAAAGATGCAGTCCATTGATCCTTGGTGGCGGTGCAAGGTCATCTTAAAAAAAAAAAAAAAAATCAGTTCCTCTTAAAGTGATAAAAAAATCCTTTCTTAGCTGTGAATGAATCTCTGCATGGACCCTCACCTTGTGGCAGAACCGATTCATATTTTGTTTCCTATGCATATTTGTTAAACAAAAACAAACCCCCCTGTGCCTTTTTATGGAGACCATTTTAATGTCTAGCCATGCAATGTATTATATTTATTATTGTAGAGTGTAGTATTTGGTCTTTGTAGTTGGTATTTTTAAACAAGGTTTTTTATCTGCTGCCGGCTTCTCCAGGATCTTTGCCCTGAACTTAGTAGCTTCTTTCTAAGCCAACCTTTGCAAGAACAGGATTTTATGGACCTTATTTACTGATGGTGAGAGTGCAGCAAGCCACAAAGACAGCCTGTAACACATGGGGTTTTGACAGAGGGAGGATTAGAAATGAGAAAGATACGCAAAAAGCTTACATGGAATTTTTCTCTCTTATCTTACGATCTTGGTTAAATTGAAGCAAGAGAGTAACTCTTTGTTCTAAGCTGGAATCGATGTGCTTTCCTCACATCCATCGATGAGGCAGTAATTACAGATGAGGCGTGTTCTGTTATTGAAATGGGGCCTGAAGCGATTGCTTCACATCGCGTGCTGCGTGATTGTAGTGAACGTTATCTTGGATGCTAAAATTACATGAACCTTAGGTGTTTTGTCTGTACTGTCAAGACGTGGTGAGATGAACAATGTCCCTCGTGGCAATGAACTTTGTAATTTTGTGAAGCTGGGGACAAAGCGTAAATTGGGGTGTGGCCCCTTATTGGAACAAGAAGCGGACACCTTGGCTCGTGGCTGTGGCTCCAGCTTAGAGTTGCTCCAGCGCCTGTTTCTTTAAACTGCGCTAATCTCGGCTGGAGATACTAGTTCGAAGTTGCAGGTTTAGAACAGAGAGGTATATTCCATTTATACAGAAGTCTTGTGAAGAAAGAAGGCCTTGTCTCCCCAGGGAAAGGCATGGCCCAGGAAAGCTGTGGCACAGTACTTGTTCTGGACAAGGTTCTGTAGAGGTGCTTAATTCCCCAGAGAGTTCCTTTGTACAGCTTAATTCCAGATGCTGTTCTGCTTTCTTTTGGATCCCGTTGTTTAAATTAGATGCTGCCATTAGGTCCTGAAACCGTTTTTTCTCTCTTACAAAATTTTGAAGCAAACTGAAAATACTTTCTAAGCTAGTCCTCCCAATGCACGATAAAAAGTGGAGCCATTCCATTATAGTGTTACGAACAATGGCTGTTGCATTTTATATGCTTATAACCTATGCTGAAATGGCTGGGGTGGTTTCAGTGTTCAAGATAAAGAAAAAAAAGATAAAGAAAAGAAAAAAATCCCTCCTGAGGTCTCACTTTGGGTAAGAAAATACGATTTTATTAAGCATATCAAAAGACCCAAGGAAAAAGGGCAATACCTGAGGACACAGAGTTTCTTCAATGCCTAGAATGGCAAGGAGAAACTTTTTTAATGTTGCAGGTTTTTCAACCTTAAAGCAAGTAACAGTTGTTTTCAAAGCAGAATTGAGAGAACTACAACGTGCGATTGATTTGAAAACCAAACTAATATGTAAAATATTGAACCAGATAGGCTTAAGCAGATGCTGTTAAATTTGTTGTATGGGTACGTATCAAAGATACAGCATTGTGCAATCGCCGTGTATTTTATTTTGAAGGATGCACGTTTCTGAATGCATCTTTTCTTGATCTCAAGATGAGTATCTGCTGTTGAGTGTCCTTGCTCCTAAAAAGAGATCTGCTAAGCTCCTACCATTTAGATAGTCTACCAGCCTTTTCAGTTTGCCGTATCCATGTACTCCTCAAGCGAAGAGGTCGCACCCTAAGTCTTAACCCATCTACCCAGATACCCAGGGTTCGGAATTTGCCATAGATTTCCCCTGGAGATTATTTCCCTTTGCCTCCTTATAGTGTAAAAGCTCAGTTTCACACGTGCACTTTGCTGTTTGGAGCCCCTTTCATAGGGACTGACATAAATCAGCCCTGTCTTTTCTTTCTAGGTGGTAGAAGAGTTTCGTGGATAGTACGCATGGCTTCTTAATTAGAGAACTCTAAATGGTAAATGAGACCAAGACAGGCACTTTTTAGGACCAGTTATTCTACATGTCATCAGTTCTTTTAATGTGTTCTCTAGTGAAGATTAGAGATACAGAATTGTAGGGGATTTTGACTTAACTGCTGAAAGATTTAGACATACCATTGGTTAATCTTTGTATAAAAACATTTTGCAGAAGGTTTGTGTAAATATATTTACACATTGCCTTGTCTTTTCAGTTACTGTAGATTACTTCGAAAAAACTATAATAATCTTTGCTTATCCCTAAAACGTGATGCTGACATCTCCACAAATCCTTCTTGACTACAGTATTACTGCAGGTGCATATAACCATGAAAAGATTACTTCATTCACTGAAAGTATTAGTAAGCTTTTAGTAATGTCGCTGCTTTTGGCTTCAGTCACAAAACAATGGATGACTTTATACTTTGAAATGCAAAACCTAGCCAAAAAAAAAAAAGGGTAATGACCTGACTTTTTAAACCTCTTGGATTTAATACATAAAAACCTGGTCAAAGTCTACAACATATTACAAATCATTCATGCTGGTGCTGTAAATTTACAGAGCTGGAAAAGATTCCAAGGTTTCCTGGCTTTCCATGAGATTATTTGTTTGAGAACTGATTAGCTAGAAGCTTTGCAGTTTTGATGGTAACTCTTGTGTGTTTCAAGACCGAAACCAAAAAGCTGTTCAGAGCGCTGCCGCGTGTCCTCAGGTCTCTGGTCAGCTCGGGTCGCCTTCCCAGAGCCTGGCAGAAAGCCTGCCTTCGCTCGTAACGACTGCCCGGCTGACAGCGGCGAGTGACTCGGTGATACGTTCCCTAAAAGCGTTAAGGGAAGTCTAAAAGCAATTACATGGGTATCTGCTGTGTAAGTACTGTGTAGGTGAAAAATTACTCTAACTTATTTATTCCTAGTGGAACATCCGTGCGTTGTGAAGTCGCAAATACTGCTTTTTACTTGGAGCTGTTAAGTCAACAACGCAACTTGCTGTTTTCCAGTTGGATTCCTCTGACTGGGAGAACCGGGGGGGAGGAGAGACCCTATTTGCTGCAGATGGGCTCTGTTTGTGTCAAACTCTTCCTTTTCTGGAGCACCTCTCGCTTTACCGAGACACTCCGTGGTGTCGTGGTTTCACACCTGTACACAGTCTCTCTCTTGGTACAAATAGGTACTGCATTGCAATGGGCGAGTGCCTATAATATTCTGCGTTAAAGCTACTGCTTTGAAGTAGGAGAGGGACTCGTGTAGCTTTATTTCTCGGCTGAAATGTCTTAATGTGAACCTCACAATGCTGGATTCTTAAATCGTATTTTGTTTTTCAGTTGTCGCCTGTGGTAGAGAAAAATCCAATTGGTGCTGTTCGCTTTACAGAAAAAAAAAAAAAGGGAATAATTGGTTTGTCCGTAGATGTAGTGGTTCTCTGTTGGCCCTCTTTCATGGGAGTGAAAAAGCAGTTTGTTAAAGCCTATAGGCGTAATATACCGCTAGCTGCATCTTCTGTTCCTGCTCTTAGTGAATGCCTTTCATTTAAGTGCTTAGAAGAAAAATCCACCTGCTGTGTGGGTGCACGCTGGTACGTGAAGCTGCCCTGACGAGGGCGGAGGAGGAGACTTGCTTGTAGGTAGCTGGTGAGCTCAGTTTGCCTCCGCAGGCTGCTCAAGTCCTGGTGAGAAATGGGCGGGGAGGCGAAGGTGCGCAGGGCTCCCAGGATCTCCGCTTGAGTTGGGCCTTGGTGGGTTACAGGTGGAAATCTCCACCTTGAAGCACCCCATGCCTGCGGTTTCCGTCGGGTTTGAGGGTAGTGAGCCCCGGGAGGCGCTCAGAAGGCACCCTTGCCTCTCGCAGAGCTGGGGCACCCGCAGGGAAAGCACTTAAAGAGCTCTTGGGCCAGGCGCCGCTTCAGTTCACTTTCTGGCAAAGCTGTTCCTGCGGAGCTTCAGCACCTGACGGTTGCTCTCCCAAAGGGGTCGTTTCTCGGCGCTATTTAGTAATGAATATTCGTGACCAGGAGAATTCAAGGTGCGTCTGCTGTTTTGCTCTTCTCCCCTTCCCCACCGCTCTGCGTCGAGTGCTGGGGACATTTTTTGTACGGACCTAACGCAGTTATTCCTTGTTTACATACTGTCCCTCCTGCACATACAGGCACTTCCCGTGCCTCGGGGCGGGGTGGGGGGAAGAATCTGTTCTGAATGTAGTAGTTCTGTTTTAATTAATACACAGCATTTGACTAATTAGATGAGGACTGTCTCGAACCAGGTGATGTTAAAGTCCATGTTTTCGTAAGCATCGTTAGCCCTAAGAGCAGCCAGGTCGGTGCCAGTTGCAGTGGGTGTAATTCGTTAGGGTGAGTGTTTTAATGTGCATTTGGCACCTCTGAACTAGAAAAGCAATGCAGAAAGAGGGTAGGTTAAAATGGTTGACCTATATCTCATCTCATTTATCTATGTATATGCGTCTGTATTTAATGTAGCAGCATACTACTGGAATAACTTGTAGCACTGGATCTCGTCATGTGTAACTGAGCACGCACACGGACTTCTCCCATCATCCACAAACTGATCTTTGTAGGAATGTACCTAAAATTGTGTGTCGTACTCGGCTGAAAATTGTAAATGTTTTTGCTGTTTCTGTAAGTCAGTCGCTATTTTTGTCGGTGTAACTGTTGGGGGACGGTTGTATAAAGCTGTGGATGATGAAATCCCGTATTCTTGAATGTGCTGTGATGGCTGTATACATGTAAGTCATTTTAGTTAATGCACTGCTTAAAAAAACCAACAAAAAAAGACCACAACTGTACCATGTTTAGAGGAGCACTGTGTCTTTTTTCCCTAAATGTATTTGTTCATGAAGTTTCACTTGTATTACAGTTTATTTTTATTCCCTACAAAAATAAATACCTTGCCTTTTTAAAGTAAATGACTAGTCTGTTTATTGGTTAATTAAACTCAAAGCAGAACGTCGAGCTTTGCAATGTGAAGTCGGTTAAAGAATCTTAAATAGTGAGCTTGTCTTAAAGTGAGTGTGATTCCACTTCCCGTTCTTTCACAGAATAGAAACTAGGTGACCTCGCTCATTTTGGAGGGGCTGCTGGGTGTAGCACGGCTCAGTGCCCAAAAAAAATAAAAAAAAAAGAGAGAGAGAGAAAACAAAACCAAAAAGTGATAGTACTAATGAATCTGTGTTAAATCTTAGTACCTTCTGTACAGTTTGTTACTCTGATTTTTTTTTAATTATTTTTTCTTTATATATTAAAACCAAATACCTTTTCAGTGTGTTCTTTGTACTGGAAAGCTGTCGTCCCTTCGTACTGGAAAGCTGTCGTCCCTCACGTGTGGATAAGTCTGTCTCCAGGTGGCTCCAGGCTGACTTTCTGAGAAGAAACTGGACCCTTCTGGCCCGCTGTAAGGGACTGAGTCTGACCTCTGTGGGCGTTGCGCGGTACCAGGTGAAGAGATTTTTTTCTGATAGCTTTGCGTAAAGAGTCTGCAGTCCATCTGCTGATGGTATCATTTAAAAAAGCTCTTTTATCCAATTCTTTTTAATCGTAACTTCAGTAGTGAGTCGGGGCGGGGGTGTTTTTGAGTGCAGACAAGGCCGAGGTGGAGCACACTCAAGGAAGAAGGAGATTCCAGATGCAAAACTTGCCTCATGCTTGTAACCAAGACTGGAATTGGTGTTTTAATAACTTAGAGCTGTGCAGGAACAGTCAAACCCTACAATTAAATATAGATCTGCAAAGCCGAGAGAAATTAGGTGATACGAGTTAATTGGATGTTTACAAGGGTTTACAGAATGCTTCAGGATGCCGTTTGGATCGGTAAATTCATGTAAATGGTTGAAATCTGCGCCTGGCAAAGCCATCTAGGCTATTTTAGTAATTAATTTTCAAAGAAGCGATCGGGAGTTCTTACTGCTCTGCGTGGGAGCTGAGCGACAGGGCTGTGCCTTGCAGAAGAACATGCCGGAGCGCGGCCGGGGGGACAGAGGAGCCTGTTTTCCCAGGTCAGTTTAGCACCAGAGCGTTCAGCCTTCAATCCTAAATGCCAATAACCCATCGTCAGTGGGGGGGTAGGACGGGGCACAAGGAACAGACCCACGGTCTCTTACCCAGCCCCCGACGAATATTTTCCACTGCGCTGTGCATCTTAAAAACCAAGTATTTCTTTTCTATGTATTAAGGCAAAAAATAGGCCTGACACTGGGGTATACTCAGTCCCCAGATGTTTCAAAGTCTTTTTTCCTCCTTGCTAATTTTAAACGTTCTTAATGTTGCCAGTGAAATCCTTCGCTTACCTAAATTAGACTTGCCTTGCATTTAATTGGATTATTAGCATTAACACTGACTAGAATTGATAAAGCTGTAATTTACATTTGGGGAGAACTTCCTGTCGTCTGACAGCGTCTTTGCTGAGGGTGATCTAAAACTTCCCGATCGCAGCTAACTTTAGCTTCGAGGGGGCAGGTTCCATTTAGAGTCGTCCTAGGAGCATTGCTGAAGACTTGTGGTTTTAACAGCTCTCAGGAAATACCTTACGCGGAGTAAAACCACTGATCAGCACACTTAATTGGACATACGGACTGAAAAATCACTGTTTTAAGGTCAAGCTGCTCTTCTAAGTTCAGATCGAAGAAGCAGTTAAGTTAACCTGCTTTCTTGTTGGGGTTCATATGTGATACCTTGAAATGTTGCTTCATTCTGCCTCAGTGCATTCTTTGTCGCGGTAGAGCAATACTACTTGATTTTTTTGGTAGCACTGCAACTTCGTGCTCAAGTTTTAATTCAGTGACCCAGCAGTTACAGATGGCGGTGATGATTTGCTAGAGATACGTTGGTCTTGGGGCTTAATGTGTGTGTGTAAAATGGGATATTGAAGGCAGACTACACAATCTCGGGTTGATGACTTTTAAAAGGAGAAAAGAAGAAAACAAACCACCAAACCAACCCCGAGTAGCAGCAGAAAGAGCATCTTTTCATCTGTTTACGCTGGGCAGGCCAGGAGATCCCCTCGTTGCACTCAGCATGCGCAGGAACAGGACTGGGCCTTCACCGTAGCCGCTCGCTGCTGAGAGGGGAGACGCACGCGCTCCTCGGCACGGGTGCGCGGATCGGTCGGCCCGTGGGGCTGCCGTGGATCCTCGTAAGTTCAAATTCTAAATAAAGTGACATTCTTTTTGGTTGGTTGGTGGGTTTTGTGGGGTTTTTGGGTTGGTTTTTTTTGTTGTTGTGGTGGTGTTTTGTGTTTAGCGTTTGGGGTTTTGGGGTTTTTTTTGGATGATCAGTAATGTTTTGAAAGCGAAGATTTTTGTTGTGCGGTGATCCAGCGTGTGTGTGGCTTCAGAAAGTGTTTGGGGGTAAATCTGGCAATTCACACAGATCAGGAATTCTGTTTCTGGGAGGTGGCTGTCGCAGTCTCACCTGCTGCTGGAGAATCCTTTAAGAGCAGATGGTTCTCCCGTGCCTGCTCTTATTGTCTGATCCTTTGAAAAATCAGAAAACCTTCACTTACTGAATATATGGTTTGTGATCTCAGAGCAAAGATGATTTTGGGGGTGGCATGACTCAGAATTTTGCTTCCTCCTCAAAGCTTTGGAATGAAAACCAGCACATTTTAGTAACGTAAAATAAAAGCAGAGAAGACCCCCTAGATCTCCCAGGAATAATTAAGCGTCGCCAGCCCTGGAGCACGCTTAGAGCATATGGGACAAGGAGGCAGATGTACCTCAACAATCGGTGTCGCGCCGATAACTCGTGTGACCAAGAGCCGGGCACGCGCTGACTTCTGGGTTCTGTATTTCAGGTCCTTAATTGGTTACAGGAAACGTCTCCCATCAGTTCACAGCTGCTGGCTTCAGGACACCCTTGGGTCGGAACAAAAGGCTCCTGGAAGATGGTGGAAGCAGGGAGCCATCTTGCAACACCAACAAACTTCTGGAGCTCCAACACTGCTGGAGAGAAATTGCAGCTTGTGGATGAGAAGAAACAGTTGCTGGATTCCCCCTTCGGTTCTGACTGCACCTTTTGTGTTAACGCAGCTGTTAAACGGGGAAGCTGGGAGCTATGGCCGTGCGGGTACGTATGATGTAGGCAAGGGTTGGTCTGCTGCTGCCCGCTCATGGTTAACGTCCGAATCGCGTTGCTGCTGGAGCCGTCTCCAAGCCGGCTGATGAGGAGGTGGCCAGCAGAATAGGCAGGTGTAAGTGCCGGAAAGCTGCAAGCAGCTGGTTTGGATCGGCACAGAGGGAAAGTCCCGAGTTCAAAGGCTTTGCTGTGATTTGGCGGCGATTTATAGTTCAAAGGCGGGAGTCAGAAGTAGCCCCATGCAGTAACTCTGTGTTTCTGACCTTGAGGGCTGTTAGTAAATCCTTAATCCCTTCAAAATTATTTATTTGGTACTGTTTAGCGCTAAACTTTTAAAGCGGAATGCTTAACGGTGTTAAATCAGAAAGCTCATTACCTCTTTTCAGCTGCATTAATAACTATAATCTCTTTAATGGAAGCGACTTTGTTGGACAGGATTTACCGTCCCAAAAAGCCTCCTTGATTGGCATTAAATGTTCTTCTACCCTTTCATTCTTCCCCAATTAATGGAGAGCTGATAAAGGAGGTGCTTTGCCTGGAGCACGCGTGGGGTCAGCCCGCGCGCGCTTGGAGCTCAGGCAGAAGGTGAAGGCTTCCCCCGACTCCTCGGCCTTCCCCGCTGTTTGAAGCGTTGGGAAGCTTATCCGAAACAGGTCAGACTTACCGGTCGCCTCTCCTCGGGCTCTCGATCGGGCCTTATCTGAATCTGCGATTTAAATATTCGTGCAGGGTGCTGTTGAACACGCCTCCCTGGCTGTGAAGGGAGCACAACGAGTATGTCAGTTTGCGTTCTTCCAGTTGAGGATGGATTTATTGGCGAGAGCTTTGTACTTTTTGCTTCATTAGTATTCGGTTTAATCTCTGTTCCTTACCAAAGAGCTGGTCTTGTTTCTAAGATTTCTTTTCTAGGTTAACAACTAAACAGCTGCAGCAGCAACAAACGAATATACAGTTTATCATTAAATCTTCCATTCAAGGATTCTCCTTTCATCTCTAAGTTCCCTTACAGTTTCCTACATTTCATATTTTCTAATGTGTATTCATTTTGTTGTCTGTATCCCCTTTTTTTTCCTCACATTATAATACACTGTCTTTTTAATTGCTGCTTTTATTTCTGCGTTTTGTTGAAGGGGTTTCCAGCCAGGCTTGGCTTTTCTGACTGCAGCATCCCCGTTGTGGTTGCAGCTTCCTGACAGTTGATAAACCCTCAGCTCCTGACTTTTGCTCAGATGTTTATCCGCGTGTCTCATACTCAATAATTCCATTCATAGTGTTGACTTTGGGAAATGGATCTGTTTGAAGTAACAATCAATTTTTGCATGAACTTGGGGAGTGTAAAACTATGAGGAAGCCTAAAGTCTAAATCCTATCAATATTGAGTATTTTCCTGCTCTTCACGCTTGTCGCAGTGTGACAGGTATGACTACAAACTGTGAGTGTGGTGGAGACGGCGGGGACGTCATAAACGTCTTGCAGAGACCCCTGATTTTACTTCTGGCAGCAGTGGAGATTTTTCTGCTGGATAATTTGGTTCCCCCCTCGTTATCTCGTACCACTGATAACGCTGCGTCAAACTGTCGGGCTGCTCCTGCTCCACTGCCGAGAAGTTTGGAAAAGGTTTAAAGGGAACTGGATAAAATACAGTTACACTTACCAGCTGACAGCTGTTGATAAGAGCCCAAACTCTGCTTCCCGCTTGCCTTGTTTGCCCCTGTGAAGTTTTCTGCCGTGCTATGTGCTGCTTAATTTTGGGAAGCCAAAGAAGTGGTTTGTTCTGGCAGGGTTAGCCGGGAGGGAAGCCTAGGGAGCAGCTCAGGTGAGAAATCTGGAACGTCTTCGGTGCCTTTTGTCCTTCTTGGGTTTAATGAACAATTCCGGATGTTGCAAACTGTCATTTGTGTTGCTCTGACCGTGGAGAAGGCGGTTGGGAGAGGGATTAAGAGGGAACCCATTTGGGTGACTGGCAGCAGCCAAGGTAACGTGGGGGTGGGTGCTGCAGCGGGGAACGTGCTGCCCTGGCAGGGGACCCAAAACCGCCTGGTACCCCGTGATTTCTGCAAGGAAATGGTGAAGCAAAGGCTTTGTGTCTGCTCGGATGGGTCAAGCAGCCTCCAGCACCTGTCCCAGCCTCCCCCGCCTCGCTGCCCCTCTCTATATTTACCCAGGGGGAACTTTCCAAGAATGGAAGTGGTAAGATAAAACCCCTGAGGGGCTAAAATTAGCCCCAGCGCCCTGGCCCTTCTCCCCGCGGTGGCATTTCAGCTGTGAGCTTGACAGCCTGCGTCGTTCCGGTCGCACAGAGCAGACGACCGTCCCCGACGCAGCAAGATCCTCTCCCTTTCTCTCCTCTCTTTTTTTTTTTTTTTTTTGGTTTTTTTTTTTTTTTTTTTTAAACCGCGCGCCATGGGACCGCCGCTGCCGTGCCCGCCCTGGCTGTGAGCATCACCTGCCTTCCGGAGGTAAGGCACAATGACGCCTAGGCAGCATCCGGCAATTGAAGGTAACTTGGTAACCGGTTGTAAAAGCGTGAGTGTGTTCTCTGTCACCTTTAGCTCCACTCATAACCTCTCTTTTTGGGGGGGTTGCAGATGGATGGGCAGCTTCCTTCAGCTCAAGAGGTGACAACTCTGGTCTGGGCTCTTCTGGTTGAGGAACATCCGTGAGCTCCCCACGTGAGTGCTTACGCTGTCGAAGTAACGTCCCTTTGGAGATGCTCGTTTGTGTGTTCAGGAAACATTACAGCTAGTTTTGGTTTTACTTTTCCAGACCATTTCCCTTGGGAATATAACTGGGCCGCCTTTTTGAATTGAATCTGCTCCAGTCCCCCACCCCGTTAGCCACGTGGGTGGGGGGTTTCCAAAGCTCCGGGGCTCATTATCAGCATGTCTAATGAATAGCAGTAACGTTACAACTTCACATATTTCGATATAAATTGGGTTAGTGTAACAGGTGGAAGCGCAGCAGAGCTTTGCTGTCGCTCGCTGCCATCAAACTTGCTCTACTTAACCAAGATGCAAAGCTGGCCTTGCGCGGGGGATTCCTCCGAGGTTGCGTGTCTTGCCGCCGCGGGCGGATGTGGGACGAGCCTCCCGTGACTGCCTCGTTACGGTCAGGCTCGTTTGCAGAAAGAGGGTAATTGCTCGGTGCAGCTCCTTGCCTCCTCCAAGGGAGGATCAGAGGAGCCGCTTGGGGAGACCGAGCTCTGCCACTGCCGCTTCTCCCCGAGGAAATCCGAGATGCTACAGGGCTGCGACGTGGCGAGAAATTCCTCTGCCTTTCCCGGCGGGTGGCATTTCCCAGCTGCTCAGGTGCCGGCCGGGGCATCGCATTCCTCTCCCCTGCTGCCGCTCGGCCGCGGCGAGGCCAGATCCTGCACCGAGTGCCTGGTGAAGGTGTCGGGGTTCAGCCCCAGCTCCGGTGTGAGCAGCGTGGCATCCCCTCGCCTTCCTCCCACCACCCTGTTACCCTCCGCTATAAAAACCTCAGATCGATCTTGCAGCCGTGCTCAAGCAGGCAGGAGGGAGGAGAGGGTTTGCCGAGTTCAAGTGACAGCGCCGGTTCAGGAAGGGCAATGCTCAAAGTCCTGAATCAAGCCAGCCACCTCCACATTCACTTCATCTGCTGTTTTGAAATCCGGCGCCTTTAAAAGTGGTGGGGTGTAAAAACCTGCTGCCGCTCCTGAATTAAAACTCCTCTGAGTGCTCCTTGGGGCCCAAAATACTGGGAAGTGCAGGTACTGCTGAGGCTTCCCACCGAAGCCTTGGCCGATAGGAAGCAGAGTTGTTTCCAGCTATTTCCCACTGGGCAGCTCCCCCAGAGAACAGCTGGATGGGGTGATTTCTGCGGGTTTTGGGTGGCTTCATCCACCAGTGGGGCACAGAGTCCTTGCAAGGGCCTATGCCCCCCCAGGAACCTTCCTGAGCTCGATGTCTGCGTATCCCATTGGTACTGCCATGCCCTTCACCGCCTCAGGGGCTAGCAGTACAGCACTGAATAAACCAGAAAAATAAAGTAAAAGCCTGTGAGCTTCCCCCATGCCGTGACTGAACTTCAACACCGGATTCAATGATCTCAGCGTGTTCTTGATCACCACATTTTAAGGGGAGGTGGCCCACGTATCTGCTACAGCAGCCACCTCCATCTTTGCCTTGGCCCTTCACCAGCGTGGATTTCCTCACCCACTGTGACAGGACAATAAGCGCGTCGGAAGGATCATAATCCAATGTTATTTGCTTTTTTTTTTTCTTCCGAGACTCTTCCTTAAATTGTGTATAAAAACCAATGATGGTGTTGATGTCGGGGAGCTGGTTCTAAGCCAGTGGTGGTGTTTCTGTTGTCCCATAGATCTTTGGCTTTACCATTTACGATGAAAGCGGTACATGGGAGACAGACCAAAAAAACATGAGCCTAATGGATATCACTAAAATGTTCTCCATGCTCCAGCCCAGAGAAGATGAAGAAGACAACGGAGAAAGCGAGGAGCTGAACCGAGCGGTATCCGAGGACGATTACCAAACCCTAGATAAACTCTTGTGCCAAGACAGGTACAAGAGGTTCATCAACCGCAGGAGCGGCTGGGGCGTACCCAGCACCCCACTGCGCCTGGCCGCCACGTGGGGCCGCGTCAGGAGCATGAAGGTCCTCTTGGTGCACGGGGCGGAGGTGGACAGCCTGGACGTGAAGGCCCAAACCCCGCTCTTTATGGCCGTCAGCAAGGGCCACCAGGAATGCGTGAAGGTTCTCCTGGAGGCGGGGGCCAGTC